>CM044002.1:7381140-7536140 GCA_024085815.1 Flaveria linearis
AATAGAAATAAACACTAGATTATCTACTATGCGAAGATACCATCCGCATATTAATGAATATCTTAGCTGGTTCGAAAATATACGAATCTAAATCCATCTATAAAATAATTTAATGGTAAATCTCCCTCAGAAATATATGTAATATTCAACAAAGAAGTTCAGATAAGGCTGAAACTTATATTTTTCTTCAGTCATTGGGAGATAATAATAAACTTGACATAATTAATTAGTTTTTTTCGCATATAGTACTTTTCTTAGATTCAAAAATCCTACAACAAATTAAAAAAAAAATCAAATATTTAGAAATAGAAGGTTAAAAAGTAATGTGGGCCGTTAAAATAAAGAAAATAATGGATGCAAATGGTATTGTAAAGTCATCCATCTATCTTAAAAGACGGCCAATAAACACCAAAGTGTTTAAATAGCAATAGCAATAATTAATATCCGCAATTATATGGCCGCAGCGCCCACTACACGTCGCATGCGGATGGAAGTTTTTTGCAGTAATCAATAATAATCAAAACACAGATCTAAGCAGATTTAATTGTACCCTATGCAGATCTACTTGTACCCTTTCTAAATATGGAAAGCATAGTAAAAGAAAGATTTGTTTGCTATAAAAAGAAAGAAAGAAAGAAAGAAAGAGATGGATAGATAGATAGAAGAAGGTGCAGTTGATAAAGTGCAACTGCATGAGCCGAAGAAACTTGATAGAAAGAAGAGGATGAAGATGAAGGCTGCAAGGGGATAGTGGTGGATGTGTTGCTATTTATGGTGAGGTTTAGGGCACCGGGCAGGGTGGTGCAACTTGCTCACTCGGTGGTGGCCTGACCTGACCGTACTATTATCATTTTTATTATATTATTATATTAATTAATTTGTATTATTATATGAATCTCCATATGGTGGTGACGTCTAGGAGGTACTCGGTGTAGGGTTAAGTTTAACTTTAGTTTATATTTGTTTCACTTGTTTATAATAATTAATCACAACTTTAACCATAACCTAACTCAAGTAAATCTTATGAATTGATAAGTTTTTGGCTAGGTTTGAAGAGGTGACTAATTAAAACATAGCTAATAGACTAAGGTTAAGCCCCTAAGGCTGCGTTTGGTTAGAAGAATGGAATGGAATGGAATGAAATTGAGAAACTAGTATAATTTTCAAGTAAAATTAAGTTTGAGTGAGTAATGAAATATAAAACCCAAGGGAATGTTTCACCTCAAATTCCTTTGATTGTGGGATTTCAAATTCCCTCTCTAGGTGGAAGGATTTTGAAATTCCACAACCAAGGGAATTTAAGGTGAAACATTCCCTTGGGTTTTATATTTCATTACCCACTCAAACATAATTTTACTTGAAAAGTATACTAGTTTCTCAATTTCATTCCATTCAATTCCATTCTTTCAACCAAACGCAGCCTAAAGATTTTATTGCTACACTAAATTGGTGTGTGAGTTGAAAAGTAGGATGGAAGGGTTGACAAGATAGTCATTCTATAAAATAGAACTAAAATATGTATATACATAAGATAGTCATTCACTCATTAGTCATTTCATAAAATAGAATTTAAATCTATACTATATAATAAAAGAGTAACTAGGATGCCTACTCCTTAAAAATATTTCCCGCCTAAATTAATATATTATTTTAGTCAAGTTTTTTATTTTAAGAAACTCAATTAATAGTAATAATTCATTTTGTTTTAAATTTAATTTTTTATATTATCAACTTAATTGTGTAATCATATTGTTTTGAACTATACACATTTTTATAGCTAAATAAGATAAACTAAAAAGAGAAAAAATATTTATTGATATATTTATATATTTAAGTTAGTGTGATTTTAAGATAACTGGTTTTAATTTTACATGGATCAATTATATATTATATCATTCAAAAAAATATTTGAATATTTATAGTTTATAAATGTAACTTTTTAATTTTCATTGTTATAGTAATACGTAACTTAATCATACGAAATATTTGTACATTTATGAATTATGTTGTTTTAATATTTTCAACCCGTGTATTACACGGGTTTACTAAAACTAGTATATATATATAATAGAAGAGATGATAACTCATATTAACAATTTAACTTTTTAATATCACTTTTCTTGTCAATAACGATCTCCCTCACAACATTACATAGATTTACATTTTGGGTACTTCCAACTGAGATCGAGTAAAAAATTAAGAATTTGATAACAAAATGGCAACAAGTCGGTATGATCTTGTGTGTTCACAAGTGGCATAAATAACATTAAACCCTTCAGAAAATAGTAAAGATGACAGTCACACCCACCAGACATCTACCATAGTTAAACCCCATGTTTGTTCACTGCATGCATATATGTTACAAACATCAAAAGTTACAGATGGAATGTTATGGAGAGGCAGTGGAAGTGGGGCAAAAACATCAAGATCCTAGGTTCAAAACAAAATGTAGGAATCTTAAAATGAAGGGATTTCCTAAGGCAAAGACCTAGATAAAAATAATAATGAACACACATAATGTTACACCTAAAAAATGCATCTAGTTAGTTTTCCTCCTTCACCATCTCCAGGTCCTGCAATTCAGACAATATTCGAGCATACTCTGCTTCGCATCTCCCAGTTCCTTTTTAAGATGTTCCACCTGTCATACATACATAACACAACACGAACCATCAATCAAAATTCTCACATACTCATCGGTTACAAAATCAAACATTGTGGAATCCCTAGTAAACGCAAGGGGTAAGATAACGAGTCATAATAATGTGTTAAAGATGCTTACCAAAACATAATTGCTAGAATAATTTTTTTTTCTAGAATAAAGGTGATTTAGTTATGATTAACTTTCAACTGTTTCTTCTTTAACATTTTGTTTATGATATTACACATTTGGCCAATTAGTGGAGAATACACAACCCAAATCAACCCATTACAAGGGCAAATAGTACAGGTTGCCATCAGCAATGTCAGGTAACGAAGGGATGAAGGTGGGCGCATGTTTACCTTCCGTGTAAGCTCTTCTTCAGCCTTCTCAAACTCCAAGCATCTGAGAAAAAAAACAAAATGAGATTGTTCATGAATTGTTCATGAATTGTTCACGAACACTTAACGAACAAGATATTGAACATCATAATGGCTTTTGAAAGAAAGAGAATAGTAAAATAACTGCCAAATAAACAAAGGGAAAAGAATATTTATGTGTGTGTGTAAAGTATACTCACTGGGCTTTGAGCTTTTTGTTTTCGTCTATCACCTTAAGCGCTCCTCCATCGTTCCCCAAATCAGTCTACATATAAATATCATATTAAAATATGAAACAAATAAACAAATATCAATCTACAACAACAACAACAAAAAAAAAATAATAAATAAATAAATAAAAATTACACTATATATTATATTACCAAATTAGAGCTTACATTAACCATCTCCGACTGAAAACTTTGAGGCACGTCTGTCAACTTCCTTTTCAAATTTGACCCTTTAAAACATTCATGAAGCACATATGATGAAATAAAATAAACTAAAAAACTGAGTTTTATTAAAGATTTATATTTAGTCACTTCTTACCTTCTTTGAAACCCGGTGGAAAGCTTTGTTTTAACTCAACAGGTTTTACAAATGACGAACTAGAATAAAACGCCGACTTGCTGTTTAAAGTACCTATAACCGGTGCTTTTTTGGCAGGCCCACCGTCAGCAGGAGCTTTCCTACGAATAGAACGATCTTCGATGTGCTGATGAATGAAATTAGATGAACCCGGGGTATTTGACGGAGGGCGGGCTTTTTTCTTGATTTGATACCCAATCAGCCCGCAATGATAATCCCTGGAGGTTTTAAAGTTACGTTAGAATCAAAAAACCTTTTTAAAGAATAATGCATAACTATTTAAAATCAAGAATAGCTTACCAGTATTCCCATGTCATTTCTTTCAAACGGGTCACAAGTTTTTGAAAAAGTGAGGTTTTCTCAAAATCTTGTTTATTGTGTGTTGGTTCAATAAAATTTGCTTCAAGAACACCTAAAAAAAACCTTAAAATTGTTCAAAATTAAATTATAACCACAAATTCTTTAGACAAACAAACAAGATCTTACCAATAACACCTCTCCCTCGGCTATCAGCAAAAAGTACAACGGGTTGAAATGGCTGAAAAAAGACGCAACAATTTAGCAAAAACTATAAGCAAAAAGGCCCCTTCTAGCATACAGAATACTTGAATAAAATTTTAAAAATGATGAGTCAATCACCAGTATCAAACGGTTCTTGTGGTAGATATTAAATCCATGCACGCCAACATTTGGGGCCTCCTTATCAAACCCTATCGTTGTAACCACCGTGCCCTGAATTTAACATAGAATTCAACCATGGGTAAATATCAGCACATGTTATAATAAAATAAAATAGCAAATATAGAAGTATGTATTGATATAATACGACCTCGGCACACCCGTCACTATGAGGTTTATACATGATAAACTCTGTGTGCTTTAAGTCATTAGCAATATTATGATAGAGAACGACTTTCCCTCGCAATACCATTGCAAAAGTCGGCGGTAATTCCAAGTATAAAATGGATAAGTATGCCTGGAACAGGATAAAAATATACAAAACTTTAATAAAAATGTTTTGGTAAGTGGAATGAATACAATAGAAATATTAATAAAAAGCTTTACACGGAGAGAATAACGAAGACGATTAGCAATATGCTGATCAGTTGCCGCCATACGAGAACCTTCTTTTCCTTTACTTTTTCCATCCCACGTAATACAGATATCCTGAAAGTATCAATTATCAAAGGATTCAACCATATGCATACATGAATACGCACACATGTAATGCGGGAAAATGGAGAAGGAAAAGGATTAAAACCTCAGGATCCAACTCAAAATCAAGCTCCATATTGCCATCATCATCAAGCCATAAATTGTATATGATGATTTTAGTGCCATGAGAACCAACATCTTCAAACTAAACATCAAGATCTTGTTTTGTTTTAATTTAAAAATAATAACTTCCCAACAGTAAAATAAACTGTATATTAAATCAGACTTACTTGCTTTAGTAGCTCATCTTCTGTTGAATACGGGGACCATTTCAAAATAACAGAAAGGTTTGAATTGGGATCTTCAATACTTTGTGAATGTAGGGGATCAAAAATTCCCGTCATAAAGTTGAACTGGTAGTGAACCTGTATGTTATTACAATAATGAATATTTCTATTTATTCATAAAGTGTCTTTCTAAACGACAGTAAAATCAATTGAAATAACTTCGCACCATTGGGACTACTATCCTGTCATAGCCTGCTCGGGTTAAAAATGTATATGATAAAAGTCCGATGCTTTGGGTCAATGTGCTGTTCATAAATAAAATAAAATTATAAAACAAAGCACTTAAATAAACAAATAAAGAAAAATATTAAAGATTTATTGATGCTGAAAAAATCAACAAATGTCCAACCTTTCATTTAAGTGACGGCTGAAAACTATCACATCTGCTCCAAGCCTCATTGTGCTGGTCTTAAAACCATTTCCATCTGAACGTGTCTACAAGTCAACCAATCAAAATGAAGGAAGAAGACAATAAAAAATAACAATAAAGTTCAATGTCAAGAACACATACACTTCCCAATCGCAAATTTTGACTTCTTATCTGAAAATCCAAAACTCAAGCAATGGCGCATTGCTTCGGGATCCATCCCACCCCCATCATCTAAATTCAGTAAAAATAAATAATCTCACTACCTTAAAAAAATACATACTAAATACAAAACCAAAAAGCATAACATGAAAATTCATCTAAAAACTCATTTACCTTGAATTAGCAAGGCTGTACTTCCATTTCTTGGGTTAATTCTTTTGTCTATAATTACATACGTAGCCTCCTTTTGTATCTACAAGATATGAGGCAAACCAAAAACACATAATCAAATATCATCATGCTATAAATAATGGATGTGATAACAAAATACTAAGCTCATTACCTCATCCACAGCATTGTCAATGAGCTCAGCAATAGCTGCAAATGCAATATAAAAAACTTCATTAGACACGTGAAAACTTGCAATTAAGCAAAACAAAGATTAAGTTAAGCTCAACATACCACCGAATGCCCATTTGTGAGAAGTAGCATTCGAATGGAGAAATTTCGGGTGTATGTGTAGATAACTAGAACCCGCTGCCATATACATTACAAATCATTGAATTGAGCAAATATAAAATCAATTAAACACAAGTTAAAAATTATACTAGCAAGAAAGTAGGTAATACATTTAGTTGTGGACTTTGGAGTAAGGTCATCATTGTAAGCCCCCGCTTTCCAGAATTGTCTACAAAGTGGTGCAGCGCAGATTGGTGATGTGGAACAAAGATTAGCATCGTCTACTGGTGACTGTTCTTGGTCCAACATACTAGTGCCAGTGGAGCTCCTGTTTTCTTCATTATGGTTTTGTTTTTGTTGGAGTGGAGCCTCGTCTGGATTTGTTTCCAGCTTAAGAGCTGCTGTATCCACGTCAACTTGATCATAATCACTAAAAAACTCGGCAATGTCCATTCAGATTATTTCATTCACTGCAAATGGATCAGGAAGGTGACTTAGTAAGTCAGCAACAATGTGCTATTACGGATTACCCACCATTAACTGGAATCTTAATCTTTATTATCATGGAAGATATTAGCATTATATTATTAAGGAAACTCTATATAAAGGCTCTAGAAGAGTTTAACATGATACGGGAAATTCACAAAAGATCATATAATCTTAGTTGATGGATTGCATTTGAAGAACAGAGTCCCCTAGCATAGGCTCTGCATATGCTTTCAGTTTGATAGGATGTTAAATGATAAGGAAAACATTCACAAACATGACAATCACATACATATGGAAAAATTTTATTACCTGTGGGCACTGCATACACACAAAATACATAATAAACATGCAACAGATGATAAAAAATTACTGAATCCTGAAATGTGCCTTAATTTGAATCATAAAACTCACAAAAATATGCACTGTTAATATATAAGCTGGTATTTTTCTGCAATTTGACAGAATCAACTTTCAAGGATGTACAAATGTACATTGGTACATAATACAAATCATTAAAGCAGCAGTTTGTATCCAGAAAATTCTCCGCTTAAATAACTGAATTTCAATGGATTGGGGGAAAAACACAAACTAACAGGTGGCAGCAATCCATCCAACAAATTATGCAACAACCCGTCCCTATAGCAGAAAACAGCACAAGGGTAGAACTAACAAAACATGAGGGCTAATAAAAGTAAATTCTATATCACTCAAGAATCTTAAAGTTGATTTTTGCAGTTTAAACCCAAATAACATAGTACATTTTCAGAAACCATGCAATAGACTGCAGTATACAAGCAAATATCACTCTCGCTTTTCAAATTAAACCGATTTAACTACAATAAAACCCTAATCATGAAGAAAAAAAGAGAATAAGAACGATCAAATTGGGGTTTTAGGGTACACGTACATACAAACGAAGCAAGATTGAGTACCAGTGCGTTTTTGTGTTGATTGAAGGAATCGCGCTAAAAGAGGTCACGAGCAAAAGGGGGGAAACCCAAAAAGAAAAAATAGGGTTTCGAGTTCACAAAGAATATAAAAATTTATCTTTTCGAGGCATGCAGTGGAAAGATTATGATCGTTAAGTGGTGATGAATGTGTTTGATAGTCGATTGGCGTCGATATTGTAGCCACCGGCGAGTGAACGGCGGCGGACTGGTGGTACTACGGTGGTCGGTGGCGGTGGTGAGGTGGAAGGGGGTTTGGAAGATGAAAGTAAATGGGGTGTTTGTAAAAGGCATATGTGAAGTCACCGCTATCGCCAAAGGCATTATACCGAGCGGCGTATAGTGGTGGTGGGATAAGACTTAGAGCCTATTAGATCATAGGTTCGAATCTCATAAATTGGGGGTTTTCTTATAATTACGAGTTTCCTCCTGAATTGATGATTTGGTGGAGGAATATGATCGCGTGGTAACACTGGTGGCACGATGATACTCCAGTGATCCGTGAGTGATTCCGATTTAACCGTTTTAAAAAAAAAAAAAGAAGTCACCACTATCAACATCTAAAGTTTATGGATCTAGTTTTAAAAGTTTTCTTCTAAAAGAACATGTACTTAAGAGGCCGATAACATGTCGCACGGGTTCAAAACTAAAGTTGTGTGATGCATCAATACGACTAAATACATAAATAAGCGTAAAAAGTTACAACAATTCTGTTCTGAAGAACGAAATGGACGTGGGGCACTTGATGATAAAGAAAACGCAAGAGTTGAAACGGGTGGTTGATCCATCGCTAGACATACAACCCACCATGATCACTTTTACTTTATAAATATTCTATAATCTATAATTGTTTGTATTCGGGTATGTTTGCCTAAGCTTTTCAAAACTACTTATGATTTTTTGGAGCGGTAAAAAGACAAAAACACCCTTCAAAAAATCAGCAAAGGTTAAAAATTTTAACTTTTGGTGATTTTTGAAGGTGCATTTTTGTATTTTTACCCCTTCAAAAAGTCAGAAGTTGTTTTAAAAAACAATCAAAAACACACACTTCAAATAATAATAAACAATGATAAAATCATACTGACCGTACCTTTTATTATATATGTATATAATGGTGTAAATAATGTTAGGTTTAAATAACTTATACTTTTAAGTGAGTAATATTATTATTTCTTGTAAAACTTTTCCCAAAAACAACATCGAAAGGCTTTATGAAGCAATAAACATCTTCGCTGAACTCAAATCTCATCGATGATCCAATTGCAAAACTAAAAACACCAAGAACATCGTGATAATGTGATCTAGGTGCTAGTCCAATACTCACAAAGCCGGAACCAATTACAACTTCATCCCTCCTCGTTACGTCTGATCAAACCATAACAAAATCCAGTGAAGTCTCGTCCTCCTTGGTATGTGAAGGCAGAGAGAATGAAAGAGAGGCGGTTAGGAGCGGGAGTAATGCAATTTTATTTGCGTTGTGTTATGTTGTGGTGGTGGCCTCCTTAATCCCTTATTGTAATCCTCACATGTAAAAATCCCTACTTACAAACTTTGCTTAAGTGACTATTTTAACGTCATTGTATTAAGTACCCTGATCTACCCAATAAGTTTATTACATGATTAATTAGCTAACCAAACTCGTTTGATTAGTCTAATACTCTAACAACCCCATTTTTTGTATAGTTTAATTTTTTTTTGGTTATGGTGCAGAGCTGAAATATATAGATAGAAGCAATTTTAAGAAAACATAACTCTATTTAGGACTCATCAAGGACAATGATTTAGGAATGGGCTAAGCCCGTTAAGTTTGACCCAACCATAGATCACTGGGCTCGCCCCAATTTATCAAACCCACAAGAATTTAATTTCAAAATCAATAAATAACTAACTAGGTTTTTTAATTATCCGTGGTGCGTTGCAGCAGAATCGTACGCAGTAAGATAAAGTATAGTTTACAATCGAACCAACTTGTTTTCAGATTAAATATACGTGAAGACGTAAAGTAACTCAAGTTTAAACCGTTGAATTTTGACCCGACATCTTTTCAAACAAAATTATGTCGAAACCTAAATTAACTCAAAGTATATAAAATAACACGTGTAGTGGCGCTATATGTGGCGTGATAAGGTATAGATTTCAATCGTTTTGACTCGTTTTCCGAACTAAATTTATGTCAAAACTTAAACTAACTCAAATTTACACCATCAAATAAAAACGTATTATATTTGATCAAAACGAGTCAAGACGAGGCTCCAATTACAACGTTCTTATATTTTTTTAGTTTATATAACACATTTAAACTATTAGGTGTTGTTTGTTTTTTCTGCAGAAAAACGTCTGCAGTCTGCGGACCACATCTGCAGACATCTGCAGCAGAAGAGGTGGACCAAATGTCTGCAGTCGACAAGAAAAAGTTCGTTTGTTTTTAACATCTGCAGTCTGTAACCAATCTAACCATATACAAACTGTTGAATCTAGCAGAATTGTGGTTTCACACTCACAATCACAATCATCATCATATAGCATCGAAACTGTTGAATCTAGCAGAAACATTTGTGGTTGATTTGTTGTTCGGTGATAAAAATCTGTGAATCTGTGATGGTGATGGTGATGCAAAGCAACGAAGAAGTTAATGAACCTGGATTTGAGGATGAACTCTTGGCTCACTTCAATCGGTTACCACTACAAACAACAAATCAAAAAAAATAACCTGCAGTGGAAGTTCACGGTGGCCAAGGGAGGACACCGAAGGGGAGGAGGGCGGAGGGGAGGGGGCGGAGGGGAGGGGGCGAAGGGGAGGGGGCGAAGGGGAGGGGGCGAAGGGGAGGGGGCGAAGGGGAGGGGGCCAAAGGGGAGGGGGCGAAGTCGGTTGGGAGATGGCGACGGTGGCGAGGTGGCGACGGTGGCGGCGTTGGCGAGGTGGCGACGGTGGTGAGGTGGAGACGGTTATGAAGGGGAGTGGGGGAGGTGGGTATGTGGGGATGAGAGTGTTAAGGCTCAAGCTTCAGAAGAGGTTAGAAGAGGTTGTGAAGATATTGTTCCACCTCTTCTCAGTGCAGAGGTGAGGAAGACGTTTTTTAATGAAACGTCTTTCAAAAAACAAACAGTCTACGAAGTAAAAACCTCTTCCCGCGTCTGCGAGCGCGCAGATGAAGAGGTGGGGAAGAGGTTTTTCAAAAAAACTAACACCCCCTTAGTTTACCTATAAATCCTGACCAAACCAAACCGTAGGTGAACATCCCACCTATAAGGCTCCAATTATAATAATTTGGTTTGATTTATTAAGTTACTAGTCTAACGACCTGTGTGTTACACGGGTTGAAAATTAAAATTATCATTAAAATAAATTTAAAATGTAATAGTAATGAGAATATAAATCTATAATGTATAAGGACGTGAGGAGTAAAAAAATATGTATAAAATAAAATTACCTAATTAATTTTAATACATAGGAAAAAAACAAAAAATGTATACAAATCTTTAAAAATCTCATTGTACACGACATATGAGGTTGTACTTGAAAGTTCACCATTGTCATGTAATATAACCAGTTTTAATTCATCTTATATTGTAACTTTTGATAATATGGCATACAGTTGTTCATGCGTAAAAAGTGGTTGTTTTAAAAAAATAACAACTCTTGATAATAATTGACCCTTACTCTTGTTTATAGTAATCGTCAAAACACACTGTTAGAGGTAACTGCATTTGAAATTTAAACACTGTTTTTTTTGTCAATAGATATCACGAAAATTCTAGGGATAAAAGTACATTTTCCAATATTACTATGAATTTTAATCTCTACTTTTTAAGATAGATACATACAAAATTTATAAAAATAAAAAGTAAAAAGAACCTGATTCAGCTATGACCTTTTGAAATTGTAGGGATATACATTTTCTAATATTACATTGTAGTTTCCTGAAATAAAAGTAAAACAAAAAAACATGGATATCAATTAATAAATTGACTGTATGAGTTAAAATGTTTAACATATATTAAATGACGTAAAATAATTTGTAAATACAAGCGTTATAATTTAATAATTTATTTACTTAGATAACATGTTCGTTTGTTAATACTTAACTAGGTTTTAACCCGTCGCGCGTTGCGACGGCGTTTGCGGCGTGATAAAATATAAACTACGATCATCCGACTCGTTCCCCAACTAAATTTACATCAAAACGTAGAGTAACTCGAATATTTACCATTGAATGATAACATGTTATATTCGGCCCAACTATTTTTAAAACAAATTTATGTCGAAAAGTACAGCAACTCAAAACGTACATAAAAACACGTGTATTGACGTTGTATGCGATGTGATAGAGTATATATTACAAAAATGCCCGACTCGTTTATGAGTTAAATTACATCGAAACGTATTTTATATGTCGAATAAAACATATTATATTTAACCCAACTCGTTTCCCAACTAAATTTGTGTCGAAATTTTTTTATCGCATCAATCGAAACATATTACATTTGACCAAATGTGTTATTATAATATATAATATATAAGATTCAAAAAAAAGAAAAAGATTAGGTTTTGGCGCGCGCGTTGTCGCGTGTATGCGAGTTTTAATGTAATCGTAATCAAAATTAAAATGAAGGTTCAAAACCATAAAATCAGTAAAATACGCAAAGTAAAACACACACAAAACCCTAAATTCATAACACACCAGAATATGCAGAACCCAAAAACTAAATCAAAACCCAACACCGTATGAAAATTAAAGCCGCAAGAAAGCGACAAAATCCAAAATAGAAAACCGACGAAAATCAAAGCCCCAAAAAGAGCAAATAAAAGGAAACCCAAACCTTAATAGCGAGAATCGTCAAGGTATCGATAATGAAAGAAAAAAATAGGAACCCGGAGAAAAGACAACGTCAACGAACCCTACAAATCAAGATACGTGTCCAGATAAAAAAACCCACAAAAAACTCAACCCCAAAATCTCGAACAAACACCCAAAACAACCCATATTAAAACACAAAAAAAATATATTAAAACACAAACAAAATAAATAAAAGAAAATTTCACACACACAAAAAAAGGGAAAAGCCACCACCAACCAATGAAAACGTCAACGAACCCTACAAATCAAAGATACGTCAACAATCCCGGAGAAATACAACATCAACGAACCTACAAATCAAGATACGTGTCCAAATAAAAGAACCAAAAAAAAAAACTCCACCCCAAAATCTCGAACTAACACCCAAAACAACCCATATTAAAACACACAAAAAAAGAAAATTAAAACACAAACAAAATACGAAAAAAAAGAGGGCACCGATCAAAGTGTTTAATTATAATAGTAATACGCATAAGTGTATATAATACTAGTCTAACGTCCCGTATGTTACACGGATTGAAAAAACTAAAATAACGAATATTTACAATTAGAAATTAAGAACTAATATTAATAATCTTCTAATATATAAGAATGATATATAAGGATGCGAAATTTAAGGGATGCAAATTTTTCTTTAAAACAACTTTTCGCTATATGAATGACACACGTGGCAATAACTTCTTGAGAGTGTGTCATGTGACAACATATAACTTAAAAGCCAATAATTTATTAAAACATAAAATTGATAAAATGTTATAACAACTTAGCTGCAAATGTGAACAAACATGCCACTTAAGTTGTATTATGATTGTATATAAAATTAAATTATGAAAAACTAATCTCTTAACATTATGTTTGAAAATTTAGATTCGAGTAAATTGCAATTTTCATACCCGTGTTTTAGGGGTGTTAACAGGATCAGCCCCATCTTAACAGTTTGCATACCTGAGTTTATGAAATCTAACGTTTTACATACATCCGTTAATTTTTCTTTAAACGTTCGTTAAAAGCCCCCACGTGCTCCTCACGTGAGGGGTAAAAATGTCATTTGCAGCAGCATCGGTCATTAAAAGCCCCCCTTCTTCTTCGATAAAAACCCCTTCTTCTTCGATCCTCCGGCCGCCCCCATCCCCCATTCTTCTTCGATCCTCCGGCCGCCCCACACCCCCTGCTTATGCGACAGCCCCCCTCCCCCTGCTTATGCGACAGCCCCCCTCCCCCTGCTTCTTCGAGCTTATGCGTTCGCAGGCTAATCCCCTACCCCCTTCTTCTTCGAGGTTCTGCGATCTGCGATAACCCTCATTTCAAGATCGTGTGGAGGTTGTGGGTGATAGTGTTTACTGGATGGCGTCTGAATACCCTGACCCGTTTGACTGTAAGTGATTTTTGAATACCCTGATATGGTTGTTTATACATGAATTTCATATACTTTTGTGTGAAAGTTGTGAAATTTGCATTAAGAAGTAGCTGAATTCATGATGCTTTTTTATTTGAAATGCATTAAGCTTAGTCCGATGCATAAAAAAACAGCTTCACAAAGAACCAAAAAAGTTGTTATGTAAGGGTGAGTGCTATTGACATTTGATCAATTATTCAATGGATGTTACCTGAATTCTTAGTCCGATGCATTAAGCTGAATTCTTTATTTTATTTAAAGGGTGATCAATTATTCAATTATTTAATCGTTATGTAAGGGTGATCAATTATTCAATGGATATTACCTGAATTCTTTATTAAATTTTGATTGATACTTAAGTTTAAATTTTTCTTCATAGGTGAGCATGACTGGGACAGACCAACATGTAGTGAATATTAATGCCAAAACATGTAGTTGTAGAACATGGGAGTTAACTGCCATGCCTTGCAAACATGCAGTTGTAGTGTTATGGAACATGGAAGAGCATAACTATGATATTGGGATTCTAGAAAGGTGGGTGTCAGAAGTCTACTGGTTGGATACATGGAAGAAAGTCTACATGAACACTCTTGAGCCAATAAATGGAAAAGATCTTTGGATACCAGTTTCGTGCCCAACCAAACTAATTGCTCCAAAACATCACACGCAGATTGGTAGGCCCAAAAAGATGAGAAAAAAGTCTACTATTGAGATTGAATAAGCTGTCACAAGTAAAGGGAAGTTGACCAGAAAGGGAACTACAAAAACTTGTGGAAAGTGCGGGAACAAGGGTCATAATAGTAGAAGTTGCAAGGGTGAAGCTCAATCACAGGATGCATCGCAAACTGCACCAAAAGCAAGTCAAGATTGATTGAAAAAGTTGTTTTTGAAACTTTGATTACATATGTATGGATTATCTTTTGAAGCTTTTAAAGCTTTTGAAACTTGTTTTTGACCCGTTTGGTTGGTTTAGTAGTGTTGCATATGATGGATTATCTATTTTGACCCATTTGGTTGGTTTTGTATTGTTGCATATGATGGATTATCTATTTTGACCCATTTGGTTGGTTTTGTATTGTTGCATATGATGGATTATCTATTTTGACCCATTTGGTTGGGTTAGTATTGTTTCATATGATGGATGATCTATTTTGACCATTTGGTTGGTTTTGTATTGTTGCATATGATGAATTATCTGTTTTGACCCATTTGGTTGGTTTAGTATTGTTTCATATGATGGATTATCTATTTTGACCCATTTGGTTGGTTTAGTAGTGTTGCATGTGATAGATTATGTTCGACTTGGGATTATAATAGTGATGACCACAAAATGCATTTCATTCATCAACTTCCATACATTAGACTAAACAATTAAAAAGTTTAGTAAACATCAACAACATAATAAGAAACACCAACTAAAACAACTAAGTAGATTTAGTAAACATCAAGTACATAACAAGAAACACCAACTAAAAGCTATGATAAACTTCAATCTTTTGGCTTGCATAGCACTTGCAGTAGCTAGTTCTTGATACTTGTTAGTCAACAAGCAAACTTCATTAGCTTTGGCACTTGATAATTGCTTCTCTTCACCTATGACAATGTTCAATCTTCTTACTTCATCATCACTTGAATTTCTTAATTCTTGACGTTCATTGATTCTTTTGAGCAATCCACGTATCACTACTTTTGACCTTGTACATTTCAGGGTCAAACCATTCAACAAAACCACAACTTGAACTCTGTTAATAAAGTTCGAATTATTAATAAATAAACTTGCAAACTTTCTTATCTACCAAAAGTAAGTTCAGATCAAGACTAATAACCATATTAACTTCAAGAGGAAATTGGATTCACAACCAAAAAACAACATTCTTACACAACAGTGAAAACGACGACCCGGATTTGCTTCGGTCCATGAAGTTCTAATCACGGTTCCATAACCGCAAGAGCAAATTGGATTCGTTCTTGAAAAGAAATTACCAACTTGACCATGATTAGAGCTCGAAAACGAGCTTCTTGAAGGTGATTGAAATAAGGTATTACTTCTTCTTGAAGCCATTCCTTCTTGAGCAAAACTTCAACAGTCAGGGCTTCTAAAATTGGTGGTTTTGAAGAGGGAGGGGGGCTGCGGATGATCGCAAAAGCAGGGGGAGGGGGCTGCCGGATGATCGCAGAAGCAGGGGGAGGGGGGGCTGCCGGATGCTCGATGAAGAAGGGGGCGTCGGGGGCCGATTTCAACGATGAAGAAGGTGGGGGTGGGTTTCTAATGATCGATGCTGCTGCAAATGAGCTTTTTGATGGGTCAAATGACATTTTTACCCCTCACGTGAGGAGCACGTGGGGGGCTTTTAACGGACGTTTAAAGAAAAATTGACGGATGTATGTAAAGCGTTAGATTTCATAAACTCAGGTATGCAAACTGTTAAGATAGGGCTGATCCTGTTAACACCCCTAAAACACAGGTATGAAAATTGCAATTTACTCTTTAGATTCTGTTTACCATAATTTTGGTTTAAAATCATTATACATATATTACAAAATGACTTTTTATTTTATTAAAATAAATTATGAGGAATACAAATAATGGTTTCCATTTTAACATTTATTTGAATATAAAATAAAAATGATATTAATTCAAACTTTAGAAACTTTTTATTTTAGGAAAACAAATTACGAGAAATTTTTGGAGTTTAAATGAGTGTTTAATATGATGACAAGTGGCAATATTTGTTTAAGAATTTGACATGTGTCGAATGGTGTTTAATATGATGACAAGTGGCAAAACTCTTTTCTTTTATTATATATAAAGACTAGTTTTAGTAAACCCGTACAATACACAAGTTGAAAATATGAAAACAATAATTCATAAATGTATAAATATTTCACATAAATAAGTTACGTATTACTATAACAATGAAAAATAAAAAGTTACATTTAGAAGTTATAGATATTCAAATACTATTTGAATAATATAATATATAATTGACTCGTTTAAAATTAAAACTAGTTGTGTTAAAATCACACTAATCCAAAACAAATAAATTTTAATATCTTTTTTCTTTTTAGTTTTTTTAAATTGAATCCTATTTAGCTATAAAAATACATATAGTTCAAAGCAATATGATTACACAAACAAGTTGATAATATAAAAAATTAAATTTAAAACAAAATAAATTATTACTATTAATTGAGTTTCATAAATAAAAAAACTTGACTAAAATAATATATTAGTTTAGGCAGATTTTTTTTTAAAAGTAACATAAAAGTGTCATGTGACATCCTAATTACTCTTTATTATATGGTATAGATAGATATAGATTACGCAACTGTATTAATAAGGTACAAACATAACAACATAATACTTGCAACAAAATGCATGAAATGTAATGTATACATACATGGCTTAATTTAGAAGATCCCATGTATATAATCAAATTAAGACTTAATTAACAAAACGATAACTTACCACAAATGTATAAATTTTTTAGCCTTCATAGACAATACCCGTGTACGTTTATTAACACTCATGGAGTTTGTAAACTTTCACCGATGTTTAAAAAAAACAACATACATGACATTTTTTTTCACAAACTCCTATAGAACGTCACCACTAACACACAACAATTACAAGGCAAGTGAGAGCCACCCCCTTTTTTCGGGCGGAGTGTTCAAAATCAGATATCTAAATTTTTGGATATTCAAAAATTTCGAATAGTGGTTTTTACTATTCGAATATGAATCTGAAATTCTAAAAAAATTTGTATTATTTAAATTTTGTAAAAAATTAATAATATTTTATAAAAGGATTTCAAATATCTAAAGTTCTTAAGATAATATCCAAAATTTAATAATATCCAAAATTTATAATTAATGTTTATTATATATTCGAATATCCGAAAATCATAAAAAACATTATTAGAATCTGAATCAAAAAACTTATGACATCCGCATTTCAAATATATGAATTTT
Organism: Flaveria linearis; assembly: GCA_024085815.1. NCBI lineage: Eukaryota > Viridiplantae > Streptophyta > Magnoliopsida > Asterales > Asteraceae > Flaveria > Flaveria linearis. Next base: position 7,398,903 of record CM044002.1, read on the forward strand.
TTAATATTTCAGATATTTCGGATTTATATTCGGATATTTTTGAACATCGCAGATAGAGGTGTACAAAAAAACTGGTTTGAGCCAAACCGTTTTTTAACCCGACACAAACCGACGGTTTGTATACGGGTTTGAAATCTGACACCAAAACAAGTTTCAAATTAAAAAACCGATCAAACCGGTATAAAACCATTTTTCTAAAAAAAAACGTTTTTTTCTAAAAAAAAACGGTTTTCAAACCAGTCCAAACCGGTTTGAGCGGTTTGAGCATTTTTTTATGAACAACCCGGCTTGAAACCAGAAAAAATTCGTTTTATACATATTAAAAGAAACCGGTTCGGTTTAAAATCCGAACTTGTTTGACAAACAAAACCGATTTGTACACGTCTACTCGCAGAAGCAATCCACATGTATACTCTATTTATTTTCTTTTAAATATTTTCTTTTCTTTTAAATATCACTCTCCATATCTCCTATATTAGGACAAAATCCTTCAAAATCCTCTCTAAATCTCACCAAATCTTTTAAAAGAGATTTAGGGGCTGTTTGATTGTGCTGACTGAGTAAGATCTGACTGAGTAAGATCTGACTGAGTCAGAAGCTGATCCAGTAAAAAGTTCTGACTGAGTCTGCATCTGACTGAGACTTGACTGTTTGATTTAACTGTCTGACTCGTGCAATTTTAAATATATTCCAAGTGCATCGGATCTAAATTCCACTTTATATTTTCTGTAGTATTTTCAAGACTTATGATTCGTGCAATTTAATCTACATTGACTTTTGCACAAAAGATTGCAAAATAAAGAGGTCAAACAAAGAATAACCCCAATAGCGCATTTCATCGAACACCTCATAGACATACATTAACAACTCAACACAACACAATCTCACACAATCACCCTACATCAACAATCCACAAACAACACCAATCCAACCACTCTGATCTACCACACAACACAATCAAATTCAAACACAACCAAATCCGGGGTCGGGGAGGTGGTCGCGCAGGGGAAGTCACGCAAGGGCAGGGGAAGTCGCGCAGGGGGAGGTGGTCGCGCGGGTCAGCCGGTCAGCGGAGAGAGGGCGGCGAAAGGGTGGGGGAGGTGGTCGCGCAGGGGAAGTCGCGTAAGGGCAGGGAAGTCGCGCAGGGGAAGGTGGTCGCGCGGGTCAGCCGGTCAGCGGAGGGAGGGCGACGAAGGGGTGGGGGAGGTGGTCGCGCAGGGAAGTCGCGCAGGGCAGGGAAGAAGTCGCGCAGGGGGAGGTGGTCGCGCGGTCAGCCGGTCAGCAATTTTTTTTTTCAGGGTCTGGGTCAGCACTGGAGACCCGGTCAGCCGGGCTCGAAGCTAAATCAAACGGGCTGACCGCTGACCGAGTCAGCGGGTCTGCCCGGTCAGCCGGGTCAGCACCAAAATAAACAAACAGCCCCTTACAAAGATTACAAAATCTGGCATCCTCTCTCCATATCTCTTCGTTTGTTTTTTTTCATTAACGAATTTAACTTTCCAAACGCAATCAAACCGTCCCGTTTTCTCTAGCATTCTTCTTCCAGAAAATTCCTCACTGGATCACTCTCAAATCCATCATGATTTCATGGGCTGCCACTTGTCATAGAAGCCCAATAGAAATAGTGAAAGGTTTTGCAGACTGAAGCCCAAATTACCACTCACCAATGGGATTAAGGCCTTTAATTCGGCCCACATATGATCCAATTGGCGAATGCCCCTTCACGGTTTCACCATCTCCTTCATCGCTCCTCCGTTTTGCTAGTGTCTGTAACCTACGCCATTGTTATTTCATCTTTTCAAGCAGACACACGTAAGTATTAATTTCGACTCAAATATTTCAAGGTTATTTTTGTATTCATTAATATATCATATATCGTTGTAGCATACGCCGTCGTCGTTAAGTTTGTGATCTATATAGTATATACTGCATTTGTTTGCTTCAAGTGCCTGTTTATGGTTAATTGAGTTTTCTTAAGGCTTTCTCTTTCTGTATAGGAGTGTTTGCTTACTTCGATCTGTTTTGTAGCAATGGAAGCTTTGAGTCGTGTTTCAGAAACTAAAACCTGAAAGAAACCGTTACAGTGTTGAAGAAAATAGGATCACCATAGTCCACTAAGATATAATCCCAACTACCACATCGTTAATGCCCAAAATTAGGTTTGAATCCACATTGAAGTTCTGTTAAATACTTAAATATTGTAAAAGGTATAGCGCTGTAACCTTTCTTGATTTTGTCATCACGCCCATGACCTGTTCGATGAAATGCCCAAATGAAACTAAAGAAAGTTGTGATTTGTGTCTTGTGTTGATTAAATGAGTATGTCTGAATATCTGATTTCTTCTAATTTTACTTAGGTTATGGATGTGGACATTGCTACTTGGATGGAAATGCAGATGTTGTTGAGTTTTGTCCCCATGAATCGTTCCACCATCTCCTAGCTGCTTCAACATACACGCTGCAAGAGGGTGATCAACCAAGTAGATCAGGAAGCATTTCTCTTTTCAATGTTGATTTGGACAGAGTTGATTTGTTTTTTAGGTTGAAAACTGCTGGTATATTTGATATGAAATGGAACCCGGTTGGAGGAAATTCAACACATCCATTGCTTGCTCAAGCAGATGCTGATGGTTTCTTAAGGGTTCATCACTTAAGAAACTCCATCAATGGTATGCTAGACTGTTAGAATATAATGCCAATATGTTCTGTATGATTTCAAATTTTCAACTTATCAATTGCAATATGATGTAGGGGATGCTTTGAAAGAGGTCCATAACCAAAAAGTCAGCTCATCTATGTGTCTGTGCTTAGACTGGAATCCATGGGCTACATCAATCTCAATGGGTCTTTCAGATGGTTCGGTCTCATTAATATCTATTGAAGAGACCAAAACTAGCATACTACAAGAATGGAAAGCCCATGATTTTGAGGTTTGGGCTACTGCTTTTGACCCGGACCAACCACATCTGGTCTACACTGGGTCAGACGACTGCAAGTTTAAGGGCTGGGACTTACGAAACAGTCCATCTGAAATTGCATTTCAGAATTCAAAAGCCCATCATATGGGTGTTTGTTGTATTGCAAAATCTCCACATAATCCTAACACTTTATTTACCGGAAGCTATGATGAAAGTTTAAGGATATGGGATGTTAGATCAATCTCAAGGCCTGTAAATGAAACATCAATCAATTTATGGAGGGGTTTGGCGAATCAAGAACCACTCTGTTGTCCCCGGATTGATTTTGGCAGCATGTATGCACAATGGGTTTGCTATAGTTAAAGTCAAAGGGAATGAAGTCAAAGTGGTAGAAACATATAACAAACACGAATCACTTGCTTATGGAGCAGATTGGTATAGAGGGAGTATACGCGAGCCAAACAAAAGGAGAAAACTATTGTTGCTACATGCTCATTTTATGATCAACTCCTTCGAGTCTGGGTGCCAGAAAATGTTATAATCTAATATTTGTAAGTCTACATTTACTTAATGTATTAATCAATATTTAGATCTATACTTTTCTTAATTTAGAATGTTTTAACATTCACTTGGCTATTAAGATAAGAACTTTCTCAAAGGTTCACTTGTATATAATTCAGCAATATTCTCATCTTCATGTTAAATGATAACTGGTTCTACCTCCTCTTCATAAACAGGATGAAAAAAGAAATATCTTGTTGAAAATGATAGATAGGGTGGAGAAAATTCTGAGGTTCCATTATTGAATATGAATGTGGCGAAAGTGCTTTCATTTTTTGTGGTTATAACTTAATATTTTGTGATAATATACATAGGGGACCATGCTAAAATTATTAACAGGACTTGCCAATGATTTTGGAAGCATTCAGATAGTCTCTCAAGTTCTTCTAAAAGTCCACATTCATATTCTTTTCAGCAGTCTACATTAGGCTTGGTTAACAACTAGTTTAGCTACCTATATAATTATCTGACTGTAATGTCGCATGATCTTGTGAAAACACCTATTCTTTGCAAAGTGGAAGTTAAAAAAGATAAAAAGGAAAAAGAAACAAACTTGTTTTAATTTTTACAAACTCACCTCGGTTTCCTGGAGTTACCCTGTAACAGTGGTCCCTAGTGACTTGAACTTTAAAAAAAAAGTGAGGTACAGTTAAAGAAATAGAAGTTACAGCTCATCAGTAATAAATGAGATGTAGGACCTCTGTTATATGTTTTTGTCATTTTTGCAAGTTGTCAGTTTGCAATGGTTTTGAGTATGATTGTTGGATCTTTCTATTTTGGCCTCATAAACATTATCACTTCCCTTGTTGTCTTGCCCCTCCCCCCATTCCCACCCGACCCCCGGTCCACACACATACGCACACAAGATAGAAAGATTCCATCAAAGATTGCTGTCTAGCAGATAGAGTTTCAACTTTGAAAACAGTTAGGAGAAACTATTAAACAAACATACCTGTCTAGCAGCGGGAGGGGTAGCAAGTCGTTCTATCAAGATAGAGAGACGTTCCGAAGAAGCTCGTTAAGACGGAGAAACTATATATGATAGCTAAAAACTTTTATTGTGTTTGTAGCTCCAGTGATTCATTAGAATATATGCTGAAGATGATATTTTGCTAATAGCAGTTATCTTGGCAGACCATTTAGTGATTTCGAGCAAAACCTCATGCAGTAAATGACACTGAATTGACTCTGAATTTTATTTTACATCTTAAATTTTTACACTTCGGAAACATAACAAAAAATCCTGTGGTATGGATTACGGATTTAATCCATGTAAAAGAAACCTATTTGTTATATTTTTCGGGAATATTAATTAAAAAAAGTGCTTCTGTATTAATAATTAGCACTTTTTTCATTTTGTTCTTAAGACTTAAGATGTCTAACACAAGAATAATATGCAAATCAAACAAAAAGCCATGGTTTTTTTTTCTAATAATCTAATAATTGATACATCACAAAGATTCCATATTTATGATTATCACATTGTTACTGGTATGTTCATATGATTACATTTTGGGAGGGGAAAGAAACTTTAGCTCGGCTCGTTTAACTTACCAAAGCTTGACTTGTTTAAGATATTACGTTTAAAATGCGAGTTCACTAAAAGATCAATTTGTTTATTGTCTATTTAAGTATTTTAATGTGTGTGTATATATATTATATATACATAATATTTATTATAAAGTTCCCTTCTCTTAATTATCTATATAATAATATTTATTATGTAATTATATATTATATTAACACAATAGTTAACCTGTTTAGGATCGTGAGGCTAATTAAACTTGATGTATGAAATATTTTACTAAAAGTTGTTTATTGAACGAGTTTTAAGTTATGCTTAAGCTTGGTTCAAGCTTGTTTAAGTCGGCTCGATTTGAGTTTTTAATGACTCTTGTTAAGTAGCTCACAAACAACTTGATTTAATTAATTGTAAATTTCTTCTTTTATAATTACTATCTTATTAAGTTTGAAGTAAAAACTCAAATTTTAGAATTTGATAAGCATATAGTTTTTAAAATAGAAAATGATATTGGCCAGTCACTCAGTCCTTGCTACAATTTGCTGTCTAAGCATGTTTTATGTCTTTTGCTGCTCAACCAACATGCGTGCCAAGTAATATCAAATAGAATCCTGTGTGTTTTTTCGTGTCTTGAAATATATAATATATAATATACAACAATTATATAACTACTGGTTTGATTTTTAAATGAGTTTCAATCGTAAGTGTTCCACTGATTTCTCTTCTTGAAAAACAAAATAATATAATAATAAATTAAATATAATAAATAAATATGGAATTAAACTAACTCCAAAACTAATAAATGTTTTTCATCCCTGTGTTCTCTTGTAGAATTTTACATCAATGTGCCGTATTCTTGTACAATTGTATGATTTGTGGTCATATTTATCCCAGGATTGATGGCCGAATCATGAGTCCTATTTCCCCATTCAGTGTTCACTAGCATTTACTCTCTATTTCTCTCTCTCACACTTTTCTTAGTATTTTATCTCCAATCTCTCTCACCCACACACACTACAGCCATGCATCTTCGTATTTCCAATTCATGACCTCACATCACTCTCTGATGGCTGCTCTACTCAAATTCCAGCTTCTGGCCCGAAGAAATAAAATGAGATTCACCACATATTCATGGGTTATTTGTGTATTAATTGTTGGATTGTTGTGTACGGAGGTAAAGAGTGATAGCTCAGAAGTTTCTGTTAAGTTAATCAAGAAACCTGAACTCATCTCCAATCTTCACTCGCCTACATTTGCTTTTCAAGTTGGTAATTCTGACCTTTCTTGCACCAACTGTACCTCCAGCTGCAAGGTTTGTACGTTCGGTGCTGTTTATTTAGGTGTTTACTCCTCTCTGTTCTATTTCTGAACTATAAATGTATGAAAGATTGTAACTTGGTCCATTCTGACCCTGTAAGCAGTAATCTGTAAGTTCATGTTTGTTGTTATATAATTAGTTGAATATGCTTAAGATTTTAACTATATTAACGAAGTTCGCATGCAGTTATCTTGAAGATTAAATTAAGACCCAAAAAGTCTATGACCCAATTCAGGAAAACTGACATCGCCGGTAGAATCATAAATCTTGTAGCACATGCAATTGTGTTCTTGCATGGCTTTGGAATTGGGTCAGCCCAATTTTGAGAAGTGTCTTAAATCTTGTTGTCAAACATGCAATTGATCAGATTTGTGTCTGTTTGGATTCTTGTTGAGCTCGTTTGACCAGAAAGTCAAAAGTTTGCCTTAGTTTTGAAACTGAGGGAATCATTCTAAAGAATTGGGATTGTTATTTTTTGATTTAACAAATTTAACAGGATGAGACTCAAAAAACTGCAATTCGAGCTGTTCTTATGGCAAATCAGTAATGTTGATTTCTACAATTTCCATCAATTTGGATCGTGTTTTATAGAACCAAATAAAATACTATATTATTATTGTAGAACTATTCTTTTAGCAAGTCATCTATTAGCTTTGCTATTAGTGTGATTATTCTAGGCATGTTTGTTCGTGTTTCTGTTAATTAAACATAGAAAGATGGATAATTTTTTTTTTTTTTTGAGATCAACCCAACCCAATTCATTTTCATTCTTACTAAGAACAACCCGTTAGAACTCTAATCCATTTTACATGTTACCCGCCGCACCCCACTTGTTTCGCCACCCATACGAAGTGCTATATCTGACAAAACATAAATATATTCTTATATGCTTGCATGCAGTTAGATGATCTCGTGCCATCAAATTGTTCATCTGGAGAAATTTCTTACACAAATTGCAAGACGGGAATCATATATTTGAAGTGTGCAGCACCAGCTCTCGTCTGACCCGTTGTGCTACCTATAACTGGACCATTGGTTACTTACCCTCCATCATACTAGTTTAATATGGTAACTGTAATCATGAACAAAACTTTAACAATATATTCTCATCGGCCCTGCAGACACTGTTCCCCCAACAGCATATGTTACAGCATCAAAATCCTTTACAAATGCTACACGAGTTTCTGTGTACATATCTTTTAGTGAACCCTGCAGCGGTGGTAGTGGTTTTGGGTGTTTATCTGCAAATAACTGCAGCGTAAGTAGGTGCTTCCTCGCGGTTTCAGTAGGTATATGGTTTCATATCTTTCGGTTATAAATTTGATCCAAGTGTCTTTCACTTGCAGCTTCTTGTTTATGGTCAAGGCCAAGTTATTCCAAACAGTCTAAAAACCATCAAGACGAATCTCGAATATTCTATTTCAGTGAATTTATCTACAGAAGTTGAGTATGGAAGAGTAGTGCTAGTAACAGACAAATATTATTGTAGAGATGCTGCTGGGAATCAATTCGCACGAACCACGGGTTCCAGATTCTTGGTTCATTTTGGTGAGACTGATTTCCTTAAAGGTCAAACAGAGTGATTTGAAAATCTAAAATTGTTTCAGATTCTTGAATTCCATGAAGAACCAAACAGTGTAGATTGAATGGTATAACAAATAAATTGAATCATATACATTATGTTTCAAATTATTAGCATAACTGATACCAGTTTTACAAGTAAAAAGCAGGTAGTGTGACTCAAAGTAAGTATGCTCACTTGTTGACTGATTTTACAGACAGAAGAAATGTATATGTTGACCTGAGGACTCATGTACCTGAACAACTAGTAAAACTCGATAATAATGTTAGATCAGTTCAAGTGACTAACAACTACAAAAACTTAAAGTTGTACTTGTATTTTACCGAACCTATAGTCAACACATCAACAGAAGTCTTGAAGTCACTCAAAGTTAGTCAAGGATCGCTTGTATTAGCCACCAGCAATAATGAAAGCCTTGGAAACAGAAGATTCGGGTTTCAGTTTGTAGATATTTCTGATATCGCCATCGTCACCACAAGGCTTGATTCAGGAGCACTCTTAACCAGACAAGGCACCCCGGTTTCACCTGTTGCACCAGTTACATTTCTTTTTGGTAAACTAAAGAATTTGTACTTAAACTGTAGTAGCTTTGACTTAAAACGTTGAAGTATAGCTTGTTCTAATGGATTTGTGTAAGATTTTGTTATGTGTAGATACTCAACGGCCTGATGTTAGATTAAGCTCGACGGCGCATATGAGGACGGAAGAGAAGCTTATCCCTGTGACAATTAAGTTCGTGAAGCCTATTTTTGGATTTAACTCATCTCAGTTATCTGTTTCTGGAGGACAAATGAAGGGTGAGTCTTTCTTCTTTGGATTTGTGTTTTGATCATATAACTTCTGACTTCTGTTTCACATGATTTTGTGCAGATTTCATGAGATAAGTAAAAGTGTGTACAAAGTCAAGATTAAACCAATAGAAGAATGGGTGTTAGTGCATGTTCCTGAAAACATAACTACAGATATTGCAGGAAACAAGAATTTAGCATCTAATGTCTTACGGTTTTTTCACTGTATGAATTCATTTCTTGAATCTTGATCTAGTTGTACATCATGAATCTACACCACTAATAAAACCTGTTACAGATTCTGTACCGGCTGCATCCTTGGTGCTTTCCAGCTCTGCAACTGCTGCTTTTGTGTTGACTGCTATTGTTGCAACCCTGCTCACTGTTTCCACAGCTTCCCTCCAGAACTATGGAGCATTTGCAACCCCATCGCCATTGTTAACGACAAGTCCAGCGAGAATTCTTTTTGTAAGTTGGTTTCTTAACTTTCAGACACTTTTACTTCCGGGAAAGAATCCTTATTGGATTGTTTGCTTCATGAAATCAGCGAATTGTGTGCCACATTCAAATTTTTGCTTTATCTGGATGGTTAGCGGTTCCTTTACCCATCGAGTACAGTGAATTTATTAAGGGTTTAAGATGGAGTATCCCGTATTTCAAACTCCCATGGGAACGTGGTTACGTGACACCCGTTTGGCCTATGAATCCACATTCATACGGTTCTAGAACTGGTGTTTCTGGAGCTCAAATTACTCGAATTACTGCCACAAATCTTGGCAAACTGAACTCACTTTATGGATTACCACTTACCGCGATGGAGTACAAATCATTTTTTGAGGTTAGCTGGTTCTTATTCCCCAATAATTTTGTTGTTTTCTTTTCTGCCAAGGTTTCTAATGGCAGTTTGTATACGCAGAGCCAAAACATGCAGCCTGAAGCTGAATATATTGCTGATTCAAATGATTCACACGGGTATGTTATAATAAACTGCTTACAAGTATTGTTTCGAGTTTATCGACTGAACTTGGATTATTTATTCAGGTGGACGGATTTCAAACGGAGTATGTTCTGGCTAGTGGTCATGAGCGGCGGTTTGATTATTCTGCATATCCTGTTCCTCCTTATACTGAAGCTTAGAAAGAAAAAAGGGAAAGAAAACCCTCATGTCTCAGTCATTTTCCCAAGATTTGAAATCTTTCTGGTAATTCTTGCAGTACCATGTGTTTCTGCAGCCTCAGCATCAGTACTCAAAGGTAAATCTGTACTTTGACTTTCAAGGTCAAACCTTTTACCTTCCAAATCCAAATTTTACATTATTCTTTTTACCACCTCATCATGGGGACTTTTCAACTTGTTTATGGTTGCTATTGTACTTACACAATTTCTTATAATTTCTTGAAACATTGAATCCCATAATAATATTTGGTCCCACATATAGTCTGTTTGACCTCAGAAATCTAACTTTATGTTTGGCTTTTGCAGGCGGATCAGCTTTAGGGATTGCAGTCGGTACTCTTATACTAGGAACCGTGTTTTTCCTAATCCTAGCATTGTTTATGTTCCTTTCTTTTGGAATATCACGCGGTAAGCTACTTCAATACAAAGAGGTTCATCATGAAGATCAGAAAATGCATTGGTACCAAACACTGGTTAAGGTAACTTTGGGCCCTGGAAAACGAGGCCAATGGACATGGATCAACCCCTCAAGTTCCAAATGGCTAACCATTTTAGGCCCACTTTTTGAGGACCTAAGAGGACCACCAAAATACATGCTCTCCCAGATTACTGGAGGATTGGATTATAACACCACCAGTAACAACATCATCGCATCGGACGATGAAAACGAAGATGCAGAAGCACCCTTTGTTCAAAGGGTATTTGGGATTTTAAGAATCTACTACATTTTTCTTGAATCAATCAAGCGGGTTACTTTAGGAATCTTGGTGGGTATATATTCAAGAAACAGGTATTCTGAAACACCCACGATAACATTACTGTGTGTTACTTCATTCAACTGTTTTTCATGGTCCTCAAGAAACCGTTTATCAAGAAAAAGGTTCAACTGGTGGAGATCATTTCTGTTTCGAGTCAAGTTGCGATCTTCGCCATTTGTTGGTTCTTTTGAGGAAGACACTTTCATCCCATGATCAGACCAAGATTGGGATCGCGATGCTTTTTGTTTTTAGCTGCATTCGTCGCTCAAATCTTGAACGAATGGAACTCTTTGATCTGTCAGATAAAACAACTTGACCCAGATAATAAGTCTTTGTGCATGGGTTTGAAAGTAGCATCATGGGGGGTTCTCCTGCTTTTTATCCCCATAAGTTGATGAAAAACATTGAGAGTCAGTTCCCATTAAAACCACGGCGGCGTGATGATACCCCGGTGGCTGCTGAGGTGTTGGCGGATCGGCCATGGATGAAGCAGTTGAGAGATTTGGCTAAGTCTAGTTTTAGCAGGACGGGGCCGGGGGTGGAACGCCAACCGACCCGTCGAGTAGTCAGACTAAATGGAGCGGGTTTTGGAGCGGGAAGAGAAGCGGGAGTTCTTCACAGACATCCACGGATTCGAAGTCGAAACCAAAAGCGATGTATAAAGATTTTGAAGCTCTTTTTGGGTCAATAAGTGATTTTGTGCACAATTTGTAAGCTTTGATAATTGAAAACACACTTTGGGGCTTAATTATAGCTTGTACATATGATTGATGATGAAAGAGGGTTCCTTAACATGTACGAGAATATTGTAATCTGCAACAAGTATTGAGATCGGGGTATTTTATTCCAAGTTTAAAGTGCATTATGCTTTTATTTCAAATCAAATCATGTCCAGATCGAAATAAAAAATAATAATGCAGTTTGTGATACCTTATAAATCTCTAACACAAATGTTTCATAAAGAATCATCTTTAAAATAGATAAAAGCACTGTCTCAAGGCAAATTCTTGGACTTCTGAACCAACAAGTGATAGTAGGAGAAGAGATCCAACAATGTCTGTTTTACTTTTCGAAGTAATTGTAACTTACAATTTTATGAATACAAAGTTGAGAAAAATATTATTATTTTCAAATGGAATTTGGTCCGTGGGTAAGTACCATTTGTCCTATGCCCAGTTACATTTTATCATAAATTTACGAGTAACATGAGTTTAGTTTTAATCTAAATTTAAGTTATGTTTATGAGTCCAGCTAACTTGTAATCGAAGACTGAAGAAGGGGTGGGTCAATAGTCACCTATCGGCTATCAATGTCTACTTGCTGACTTGCTGTTGGCCTACAAACACTAAACTGGCCCATTATGACAAGCCCATTTTGTTTCTTGCAGTCTATAAACAGGAGCTTAGAGGTTGGTTGACAATATCTGTTATCCTAATAAATAAGTGTTGAACCAGTAATAGGTCTGAACCGATAAGCGATCTGAATCAATAAAATGTTTGATTGTAAAAAAAAATTAATAAAATAAAACAAAATAAAAATATCACCCAAATAAAAACACCCCTAAAATATCTTCATTTCCCCAAACCCTACACCTGTGATTTGTGATTTTTGTACCACCCCACAACCCCCAAACCCCACGCACTCTTCTCCATCAAGTAAACACTAAATTAAAAGTTTTGGGATGAATCTGAGAAGAGCTTACATCAAACATCCGGAGGTGGAGCTACTGCAACCACAGGCGGAGGCGGAGACGGCGGTGGATGCACCGCTACAGACACCGACGGCGGTGATGCGACAGACGGAGGGGGCGGAGGTGGTGGAGGAAGGTCGAAACTTGAAGAAGGCTCCGACGGAGGAGATGTGAGATCAGAAGAAGTGGATGGATTAGGGAAGTCAAGAGGCGGTGGCGGAGGATGGAGATCATCAGCAGAGGTAGGGATCGCTCACTCCACCGGAGGTAGGGATCGCTCACTCTACCTCCACGTCTGACCGCGGGTCAGATTATGGTTGAACTTTGACTGGGTAGGAGCTTCGGTCAGACCTCTTATTCGGTAAGAGGCAAGCAACCAAACACCCCAGGTCTGACCGAGTCAGACATTTACGTCTCAGTCAGACCCAACCAAACAGCCCCTTAGAGCACTTAGAGTAGATATTCATTCCTAATATGGATAATTTACTTTAAAAAATATTCAATACAAAGTGTATTTTTGCTACAAAGTGTATTTTTATTACAAAGTGTGTGAAGACACAATGAGTCAAAAATTACAAAAAAAAAATATCTCACAATCTAAATCGAATTTCAAAAAAGTAATTTCAAATTTTGTTCCCCTAGCCGTCCTCACTAAGGAAAAAAAATAAACGAAAATAAAAAATGAAAAAAATTAACGTTTTTTTATTGTGTCACTTATGAAAGACACAAAGACGTTATTGTGTCATTATGAAAATCATTGTGTCATTATGAAAGGCACAATGATGTCATTGTGTCATTATAAAAGATACAATGACGTCATTATGTCATTATAAAAGATGCAATGACGTCATTGTGACATAAAAAGACACAATGAATTTTTTTTATTTTTTTATTATTTTTTCCTGTAAGAGGACGACGAGAATAACAGAGACTCCGAAGTATATTTTTTTTGAAATTTAATTTATATTATGAGGTATAATTTTTTGTGACTTTTTGTGAATCCAAGGATCGCAATTCAGGAATTATCAGTATTAAAATAAATCAATTTAATGATCGCGGAATTATCATTAATTGACGTTTAATTGTTTGAATGATTAATTATGAACACAACCACAGAAACACAATAAATGCAAAATCAATAATTATTCAAAAGTATTTCATTAACTATAACGTAATGATTACAAAAGAATAATAATGAATACTATAAACAATCGAATACAGTGTATCAAATAATGTTGATGTTGATGGGACGGCGATTAGGGTTGCACAATGGTGTAACTTGACAGCCGTAATATTGATTGATTGTGTTCACCGAGATGTGAAACCTAGGACTCATATTTATAGATGATTTGAGTCGGCTAAGGAAACACCGGATCTCTCGGGATTTGTTGTTGATCTTGTTGACTTGTTTGACTTCTTGGAATTGATAATCACACAAGTATAATGGTCTTCCGCAGGAGTCTTGCCTTCCGCAGATCTTCTGTTCTTCCGTGGATGATTTGCTTTTCCGTAGGAATGTTGTTCTTCCGTAGATAATCTTCCTTCCGTAGGAGTCTTCACTTCATGGAACTTGATCATCCGTAGGAACTTACACTTGGTCATTTGGTCTTGTATGAAACATATCTACGAATCAACAAAATTGTTCATCCGTAGATGTTTCCTACACTTGGTCAGTTTTATCAAATCCATCCCAAGAATATTGTTTCTCCTGTCAAAGCACAAATCAACACACATACATATATGGGGTTATCCTATAGATTCAAATCACATATATATATATTTTGACTGTTACAAATGTTAATTACAAGACTTGATTTTCAAGTACTAAGCCTATACAAAATTGATCTAGTCCTATACAATCTAGACCTAACAATACTCCCCCTTAGGCTTAGCTCCTTGTAATCAGTCCTTCAAAACAGCTAGCTCCTTGACTCTAGCTATCATCTTATTGTAGAAGTAAGATACAGCAGTTTTTTGATCATCATATTTGTACTTTATCTGCATCCTGCTGATCTTCTTCAGTGTGTCATAATTGAGTCCCAAGACATCTTCTTCTGTAGTGAGTGTTTCCACTACACTATTATTATGAACAATCTCTAACTCATCTTCTTCAGATATCCTGAGCTCAGACACATCATCTATGTTTGTTCCTTTCAGTAACCCAGCCTCATGTTTTCTTCTCTTGTATGCCTTTGCATGCAATTTATCTATCACTTGAATTATATGCACATACAAGCAGAGGTCATTCTGGGCTTTTTCATCTGTTAGCTTTGGGAAGAATTTATCATGTAGGTATGATGTGTAGCTTGGATGCAGCATCTTGAGTTCCATTGGATCAAAAATTCTTATCCTGTCACCCTTCTTCCCATCTACATTTCTCAGCAACACCATCTCTTTATTCTTTTCAACGTATCCCCATTATGAGATAGGACACGTGAATTGATTTCCAGTGATGCATTTGATGGTGTGTGAGTTTCTGGTACATCCCACTCTCTTCAGCAGTTCATCATCTACAAGGGATGAGACTTCAGCTGTTTTTCTTTTCTGATTTTGTTTCATTCTGTTATGCTCCTTATCATTTCTCTTTGCTTGCATGAGCACATCATCAGAAAAGCTTGTCTTCATGCCATTCACAGCTGCAGAGAAGTCTCTCCCCCTGAGATGGATTGGAAAGTTGAACATTGGAATGCTCTGAAGATCCCTGATGTCTTGCTCTGGGAGGCTGAGCAGGGCTTCTACATCATGGAAGTATTCAATCCTTCCAGATGTCCTCTTAATTATTGCACAATCCCAGTCTGGATCATATTTCCAGGCCATAATCCTGTTTTCTTCCACAGAACTGGGAGTTGTGATATGATCATACAACTGTACGAGAGTTGATTTCTTCTCAGTGATTTCTCGCACAGTTGTTCCCAGAGGCCATACTTTTCCGGGGATCACCGCCCTTGGCTCTCTGATGAGTTTTTCCTTTTCCTTGTGCTGATCCTTTGTGTCAACTGTTATTGGATCAGCAGCAAGTTTACTTGATTGGTCTTTTGGATGTGGAGCAGTGGTTCTGAATTTTACACCAGTTTCCAGCTCCACCTTCATCACGTGCTCCATCATCCTCCGCAGCTCACCAGTAGTTCTTCCTTTAAGTTCATGTGGCTTGTAATTATGACCCTGTAACCAGCAAGTCATATTGTACTTTGAAAGTTTTGCTGTGTCACAGTGGCCCAAATCTTTCTTTATTTTCTCCACAGACTGGAATGTTGTAAATGCTTCATAATCACAGTCTGGGATTATGAATCTTGCAATCTCAAATTCTTTCAGCGCTTTGGTCATCTCTGAAGTGTTCATCCTCTCAACCATGTCATACGGAAACCCATGGTTGATGAGGGTCATAAACATGCTGGAGTCAGGCCTCTCTTCTAAGATATCAGCAGTTGTTAGAAGGTCATCGGCCTTTCCACCCTTATCAGCAGTGGGAGACTCCATCCTCGTTAATTCCTCCCACTCTTTGTCACTTTCTTCTTCTTCTCCAGAGGATACCTTCACAGCAGAAATGTAAGGCCCCGCTCACCGGGCACCTTACGGTTGGTTCTTCATTGCATATATTTTAGATAAACAATGTATAAACATACTTTTAATACATGATCATAACATACGCAGCAGAATTAATTAAGAAAACATACATACATTCTCATTCATTCATAAAAGTCATTACATCATTGACACGATTACAAAATACAACTTTCTTTACACTTCCTAACTTTACTATGATTGCTGGGGAGACACATAAAAACCCGAGATTTCCTAACAATCTCGTTTATTCGAATCCTCAGCAATCATAGGGGCATACTATACTATGATTGCTGCTGATGCATATTCCTCAGCAATCATAGGGTCATACGGCGACCTCTACCGAAATAAGAAAATATATTTTTCTTCATAAAGAAGATATTAAATTCAAAAATATATAAAGGAGATTCCTTGAGTGATCTCGTTGATTCAGATCCTCAAGAAATCTCGTAATGGCAGGCAACGTGACTTGTTGCGTGCGTTATGGGCCCGCAACACGTGACGTTGCAGCATTACAAAATGGAGAATGCCCTCCCAAAAGAGCTGAGTAGCCGTCTCGTGCCATCCTCAGCAACACTACCTGCGAACTGGAAAACACATAAAGTCAGCGTTGCTGAGTGAGTTCTAGTTTTTATAATAAAACATACTTTCATCTTATTAACCATTCTTTCATACATGTGTTCACACATCATACGTACACGCAGATAACATTGTTATTATCTTATCATTCATTACTTACTTTCATTCGTGTACACTTTCTCATTCTCGTATACTTTCATACATACATACTTTACATACTTCACATACTTTCGTATGTCTTTACTTTCATTCATACTTTCACTTCATACGTTCGAACCTTCATTCTGTTCATTCATTCATTTATTACTTTCGTTCGAACGTTCAATACATTCGGTGACCTGTACACTACCCCCTTTCATCATACGTACTACTGGTGCTGGACCTGTGGTGGTTAGCCATGAACGTTGTGCACAAATGCTGATCCAGTCACCTGGGGTAGGTACAAGCACCACTTATCTTTCACTTTACTTCTGGATCAATGCCATATGCTATACTCCGAACGTTGTGCACAAATGCTGGTGCTGGACCTGTGATGATCAATCACGAACGTTGTGCACTAATGCTGATCCAGTCACCTAGGGTAAGCAGCAAGGATCCCATACATACTTCTGGTCAATCACAAAGACTGACCCCGATGTGCATCCTTCGGGGTAGCTAACCCGCACACCGTTGAGCTAACACCTGCCAGGGGTGTGCACCTCCTTCATTTTGCTTGCAAGCCTTTATTACATTCATTCATTCGTTAATGCATGCATTCATTCATCATGTTCCTTCTTTCATTATCTTTCACTTTACGTTCTTAATACATTCGTTACATTCGTTCATACGTTCACGTAAAGTTATTAAAAGATAAGACACATACACATAAGGAACATAATTACTTACATATCATCATATTCATCGTCTACCATGGCAACATCATACTAACATACATACATCATACATACAACTCTACATTCACTCACATCAACCCTGTTTGGGCGACTGAACTACTACCAGTCGCATGTCCTCCATGCGACTGGACCATGCGATTGGGCTATCATGCGAATGGGTACTCAGCCGTGCGACTGAACTTCCTTCCATACGACTAGACACTATACGACTGGGTTATATGCGACTAACTCTTAACCGTGCGACTGAACTACTCTGCGATTGAACTCATGCGACCGAAACTCTCAGTCGCATCAACTATAGTGCGATTGAGGCTCAGTCGGGCGTCTGAACCTCAGTCGGGCGATTGGACACCAACTCTCCTTCATTCGGCCGAATGGCCCTTCAGTCGCATAACCCTAACTGGGCAGCGACTGGAGTTCATCACGAACAACAGCCGCGAACCCCCGCACCCAAACTCGTCAAAAACCCATTTTTAGCCCAAATTGACCCTCCCAAAGCTCAGGGATTCATACAAGGACATCATACAAGCATATACAAGTCCTACTCCTTACTATAAACTCATTACTCGAAATTTACTCAAATGGGTCAAACTTACACTTTTACAAAACTAGGGTTTATATGTGATTCCAGCCCCAAAATCGGTTAAAAACGTGTAAATGAGGGGTCTTAGAACTCACATTGTCAGGTAGAAGTTGATGAGCTTCGAATTAGCTTGCTTCTCGACAATCGGGCAGCACTTTCCCCTCTTTCTTTCTTCTCTCGGTCTCTTTCTGCTCTCTGTCGCCTCTGCTCTCTCTCCCCGACTGAAAAATGGGAGGAGAGGGAGCTGCTCCCCTTTTATACCCACAGCTCAGTCGTATCTGGTCCAGGGGCGACTGGACCTTCAGTCGCATGAACACTATGCGATTGGACCCCAATCGCACATGTTCCATGCGGCTCATACTCCATTCGGGCGGTTGAACTCCAATCGTGCGGTTGAGCTTCAATCGGCCGAATAGCCATGCGGTTGAACTTCAGTCGCATCAATCACAGGCGACTGAAGCTCAGTCGCATCACATGCTGAGAAGTCAAACTTTCGGGTGTTACAAGTCCACCCCCCTTATTTTAGGTTTCGTCCCCGAAACCTGTCATTCCTCGAACAATCGTGGGTAATGCTGCCTCATTTCTTCTTCAGTTTCCCACGTCGATTCGGATCCCTTCCTGTGCCGCCACTGTACACGCACAAGGGGAACCACTTTATTTCTCAACCTCTTCTCTTTGCGATCTATGATCGCCACTGGTTGCTCTACATAGTTGAGCTTTTCGTCTACCTCGATATCATCCAGTGGAACGACCATGTCCTCGTCTGCCAAACATTTCCTCAGGTGAGACACATGGAAAGTCGGGTGGATTCCACTTAGTTCATCTGGCAAATCTAACCTATAGGCCACCTCCCCTACGCGAGCAACAATTCGGAAAGGGCCTATATATCGCGGACTCAACTTACCCCGCTTCCGGAATCGAATGATCCCTTTCCAAGGTGAGACCTTCAACATAACCCGGTCTCCCACTTGGAACTCAATTGGTCGGCGTCGCTTGTCGGCATACGACTTCTGTCGGTCTTTGGCAGCTTTCATATACGCTTTAATTCTTTCAAGCTTCTCAGTCATAGCCTCTACCACTTCGACGCTTCCCAATTCTTTCTGACCAATATCACCCCAACAGACGGGTGTCCTGCATCTTCTACCGTATAGCATCTCATAGGGTGGCATGCCAATACTAGCATGATAACTGTTGTTGTACGAGAACTCAGCTAACGGTAGATGGTCATCCCAACTTCCACCGAAGTCAATAACACATGCCCGAAGCATATCCTCCAAGGTCTGAATGGTCCTTTCCGACTGACCATCAGTTTGAGGATGATAAGCCGTGCTAATATGCAATCTCGTCCCCATAGCATCGTGGAATTTCTTCCAAAATTTGGATGTAAACCGTGTGTCGCGGTCAGATACAATCGACACCGGTACACCGTGACGAGTCACAATTTCTTTGATGAAAAGATCAGCCAACTTCTCGGACGAATAAGTCTCCCGCATCGGTAAGAAGTGAGCACTCTTCGTCAATCGATCCACAATCACCCAGATCGTATCATACCCTTTAGGGGTACGTGGCAGCTTTGTGATAAAATCCATGGTGATGTGCTCCCACTTCCACTCCGGGATGTCCAAAGGTTGAATCTTTCCATACGGCTTCTGGTGCTCCGCCTTCACTTGCAAACACGTGAGGCATTTACTCACATACTCCACCACATCGCGTTTCATACCCGGCCACCAATAATCTTTCTTCATATCTTGGTACATCTTGGTGGCACCGGGATGAATGGAGTATCGAGACTTATGAGCTTCATCCAAAATCTTCATTCGCAGATCCCCTAAACGAGGAATCCACATACGCCCAAACCGCGTTCTAACACCCGTCGTGTTCTCACCCAACTCCGCGACCAGGCCTCTCATTCGTTCAGAGTTAAGTGTTCGTCCTTTAAGGCCTCATCTTGGAACTCTTTGACCTGTTTCATTACGTCGGAGGTCATGATTAACTGGTACGCCTTCACTCGAATTGGCTTGGGCCTCTCCTTTCGGCTAAGGGCATCCGCCACCACGTTGGCTTTGCCCGGATGGTAATGGATCTCACAATCATAGTCCTTTATAAGTTCCAACCATCGACGTTGCCTCATATTCAGATCCTTTTGCTCGAAGAAGTACTTCAAGCTTTTGTGGTCCGTGAAGATGGTGCACTTCGTCCCATACAAGTAGTGCCGCCAAATCTTCAACGCGAACACCACAGCTGCGAGCTCCAAGTCATGAGTAGGGTAATTAACCTCATGAACTTTCAGCTGCCGGGATGCATAGGCTATCACCTTTCCTCTCTGCATTAATACACACCCCAACCCCGAGTAGGAGGCATCAGAATAAACCACCAAATCTTCACTCCCCTCGGGTAACGCCAATACTGGGGCTTGGGTCAATCTTGTCTTCAGTTCTTCGAATGCCTTCTCTTGTGCCTGACCCCATACAAATTTCACATCCTTCCGGGTCAACTTTGTCAGTGGAGAAGCAATTTTGGAAAAGTCCTGGATAAACCTTCGGTAGTAGCCCGCCAAGCCCAAGAAACTACGGATCTCGGATGGTGTCTTCGGAGATTTCCATTGCATAACTGCTTCCACTTTCGCCGGATCGACCATAATCCCGTCCGGATTCACCACGTGACCCAAGAATTGAACTTCACGCAACCAGAACGCGCACTTGGAGAATTTAGCATACAACTTCTCCCTTCTCAACGTCTCCAGAACTTCGCGAATGTGACCGGCATGCTCAGTCTCACTCTTTGAATAAATCAGGATATCATCAATGAATACAATCACTGATTTATCCAACATCGGCCGGCACACCCTGTTCATCAGATCCATAAAAGCAGCTGGCGCGTTGGTCAAACCGAAAGACATGACAAGAAACTCATAATGACCGTAGCGCGTACGAAAAGCTGTTTTAGGGATATCCTGCTCCTTCACCTTCAGTTGATGGTAGCCTGATCGAAGATCTATACGTGAAAACCAACTAGCACCTTGAAGTTGATCAAACAAGTCGTCGATCCTCGGCAAGGGGTATCTGTTCCTTACTGTCAGCTTATTCAGCTCTCGGTAGTCGATGCACATCCTCATACTACTGTCCTTCTTCTTTACAAACAGGACCGGAGCACCCCAAGGTGAGATACTCGGTCTAATAAACCCCTTATCCAGTAGCTCTTGTAACTGTTCCATCAACTCTTTCATCTCTGTCGGGGCCAATCGGTATGGTGCTTGGCAACAGGTTGGGCGCCTGGTACTAAATCAATCTGGAACTCGATCTCTCTGTCAGGTGGCAATCCCGATAAGTCTTCCGGAAACACGTCTGGGAACTCACACACAACCGGAACATCAGACAGTTGTGGTGCTGGCTTCTCTACATCCTTCACATAACATAAATAGGCGTTACATCCACGCCTCATACATTTCCCCGCCACTGCCATTGAGATCACCTTCGGAACCGTAGTAACCCGATCCCCATAAACTGTCACTGGACTACCGTCAGGCGCTATCAAACTGATCATCTTCTTGCGACACACAATGTTCGCCTCGAAATCTGCCAACCAATCCATTCCAAGCACCAAATCGAAACCTCCTAACGTCATCGCAAAGGGTTTAACTGGGAATTTGT
Source organism: Flaveria linearis (assembly GCA_024085815.1). NCBI lineage: Eukaryota > Viridiplantae > Streptophyta > Magnoliopsida > Asterales > Asteraceae > Flaveria > Flaveria linearis. The sequence goes on from CM044002.1 coordinate 7,420,482, forward strand.
GACCCTCCAGTTCTACATCGCAACCCTCAATAACCTCAGAAATCCTGGTGGTTTTACCTATAGCAGTCTCTACATCAAACGGCACATCCACACGCCTACTACTAACAGGCAATTTGGAACTAAAAGCAGCAGAAATAAAACTCCTACTGGCACCTGAATCAAATAATACTGAGGCTAGAGTTTGGTTCACCAGAAACGTACCGGACACTACATCAGGGTCCGTTCTAGCCTCTTCCTGCGTCATCGTGAATGCTCTGGCGCTTGCCTTCGACCCTTCACCCACTGCCTTCTTCCCGCCGGAACTCCCAGACCTCGGCTTCTTGCGATCTTTGTTCATATGACCACTTTCCCCGCAATTAAAGCACTTCATCGCCCTACACTCCTTAGCCATATGACCGGGCTTTCCACACTTAAAACATACATTCAGCCCCCATCTGCATTCACCACCGTGCTCTCGCCCACACTTTTCACATTTTCTCGGCCCTGCACCTGTCACGACCACACGGCGATCATCAACCCGTGCCTTTTTACTACTTGTCGAAGTATCACCCCGACCAAACCTTTTTCCCTGCCACTTCCTCTCATCACCTCCCTTCTTACTGCCCTCAGACTTCACCAAAGCAGCTCGTTCATCATACAACCTCCCAGCCAAATCTACTGCCGACCTGAAAGTACTCGGTCGGGCGGAAATCAAATGCCAACGAATTTCAGATGGCAGTCCCTGAATATACCGGTTGATCTTGCGAGGCACCGGCGTCACTTGCTCTGGCACCAACAGCGCCAACTCATTAAACTTAGTCGTGTACTGCTGATGGGTCATCGTTCCCGCCTCCAGCTGCAGGAACTCCCTTTCTATTCTATCCATTTCCCGACGAGGACTGAATTCCTCGATCACCAGCCTTTTCAACTCAGCCCACTTCATCTTCCCTATTGCCCTGGTACCCTCGGCTTGAACCATATTTTTCCACCAGCATAAAGCCGACCCCGTGAAAGAGTGGGTAGCAAACTTCACCTTCTTGTCCTCCTGGCAATCACTAATGTCGAGGACAGCTTCCATTTCCATCACCCATTGGTGAGCATCAGTAGCAGTACCGGAGCCATCAAAAGTTGGAGGCTTGCACCTCATGAATTTCCCATAATCACAACCCCGGGCTGTCTCCCGTACCTGTTCTTCCTCTTCTTCCTCTTCATCATCAGACAATACTGTTTCCACCCCTGCCTGTTGCTGCCTACCCGAGGACCGATTCCTCCCTCGTCTATCCTCCTCACGCACTGCCTTTATCGCTTCGGTCATTACAGTCGGTAAGATCGTCTGCATAACCTGGTGCACTTCCTCAATCACTGCCTCTTTTACCGAGGCTCTCAACTTGGCGCTTTCGTCCGTCTCTTCCTGGTGAGGAACCTCGTTCTCCTCACGAACTACTTTCTCTTTTCTAAGTCTTCCTCGCGTGATACGCGGCTCATCACCACGTTCACCATCACGGGAAGCATCAGATGATCTATCACCGACCATCTTCTATCACACTGAAAGATTAAAACACCAACACGGTCATTCAAGGAAATAGCTCAGTTTATGTTAAGTACAGTAAGTCCCTAATTACAGTGGCCAGTTGTGATTAGCCACTTACTCTACTCTTCGCACCCCGAGCATCACCTATCCTGACTACATTAGTATCTCAGTCTAACAGTACACATCATTCACATAACAAGCGCACATAATACCAGTTAATCTTTAAGAAAATACCTGATGGCACGCGACTACTAAGATGGCATTCTCATTCTCCCTGTCCCATTCTCAGTTTAAGTTTAGGTTTATTATGAAAATTTACCCATTTTACTTAAACTTTTGCTCTGATACCAACTTGTAAGGCCCCGCTCACCGGGCACCTTACGGTTGGTTCTTCATTGCATATATTTTAGATAAACAATGTATAAACATACTTTTAATACATGATCATAACATACGCAGCGGAATTAATAAGAAAACATACATACATTCTCATTCATTCATAAAAGTCATTACATCATTGACACGATTACAAAATACAACTTTCTTTACACTTCCTAACTTTACTATGATTGCTGGGGAGACACATAAAAACCCGAGATTTCCTAACAATCTCGTTTATTCGAATCCTCAGCAATCATAGGGGCATACTATACTATGATTGCTGCTGATGCATATTCCTCAGCAATCATAGGGTCATACGGCGACCTCTACCGAAATAAGAAAATATATTTTTCTTCATAAAGAAGATATTAAATTCAAAAATATATAAAGGAGATTCCTTGAGTGATCTCGTTGATTCAGATCCTCAAGAAATCTCGTAATGGCAGGCAACGTGACTTGTTGCGTGCGTTATGGGCCCGCAACACGTGACGTTGCAGCATTACAAAATGGAGAATGCCCTCCCAAAAGAGCTGAGTAGCCGTCTCGTGCCATCCTCAGCAACACTACCTGCGAACTGGAAAACACATAAAAGTCAGCGTTGCTGAGTGAGTTCTAGTTTTTATAATAAAACATACTTTCAATCTTATTAACCATTCTTTCATACATGTGTTCACACATCATACGTACACGCAGATAACATTGTTATTATCTTATCATTCATTACTTACTTTCATTCGTGTACACTTTCTCATTCTCGTATACTTTCATACATACATACTTTACATACTTCACATACTTTCGTATGTCTTTACTTTCATTCATACTTTCACTTCATACGTTCGAACCTTCATTCTGTTCATTCATTCATTTATTACTTTCGTTCGAACGTTCAATACATTCGGTGACCTGTACACTACCCCCTTTCATCATACGTACTACTGGTGCTGGACCTGTGGTGGTTAGCCACGAACGTTGTGCACAAATGCTGATCCAGTCACCTGGGGTAGGTACAAGCACCACTTATCTTTCACTTTACTTCTGGATCAATGCCATATGCTATACCCCGAACGTTGTGCACAAATGCTGGTGCTGGACCTGTGATGATCAATCACGAACGTTGTGCACTAATGCTGATCCAGTCACCTAGGGTAAGCAGCAAGGATCCCATACATACTTCTGGTCAATCACAAAGACTGACCCCGATGTGCATCCTTCGGGGTAGCTAACCCGCACACCGTTGAGCTAACACCTGCCAGGGGTGTGCACCTCCTTCATTTTGCTTGCAAGCCTTTATTACATTCATTCATTCGTTAATGCATGCATTCATTCATCATGTTCCTTCTTTCATTATCTTTCACTTTACGTTCTTAATACATTCGTTACATTCGTTCATACGTTCACGTAAAGTTATTAAAAGATAAGACACATACACATAAGGAACATAATTACTTACATATCATCAATATTCATCGTCTACCATGGCAACATCATACTAACATACATACATCATACATACAACTCTACATTCACTCACATCAACCCTGTTTGGGCGACTGAACTACTACCAGTCGCATGTCCTCCATGCGACTGGACCATGCGATTGGGCTATCATGCGAATGGGTACTCAGCCGTGCGACTGAACTTCCTTCCATACGACTAGACACTATACGACTGGGTTATATGCGACTAACTCTTAACCGTGCGACTGAACTACTCTGCGATTGAACTCATGCGACCGAAACTCTCAGTCGCATCAACTATAGTGCGATTGAGGCTCAGTCGGGCGTCTGAACCTCAGTCGGGCGATTGGACACCAACTCTCCTTCATTCGGCCGAATGGCCCTTCAGTCGCATAACCCTAACTGGGCAGCGACTGGAGTTCATCACGAACAGCAGCCGCGAACCCCCGCACCCAAACTCGTCAAAAACCCATTTTTAGCCCAAATTGACCCTCCCAAAGCTCAGGGATTCATACAAGGACATCATACAAGCATATACAAGTCCTACTCCTTACTATAAACTCATTACTCGAAATTTACTCAAATGGGTCAAACTTACACTTTTACAAAACTAGGGTTTATATGTGATTCCAGCCCCAAAATCGGTTAAAAACGTGTAAATGAGGGGTCTTAGAACTCACATTGTCAGGTAGAAGTTGATGAGCTTCGAATTAGCTTGCTTCTCGACAATCGGGCAGCACTTTCCCCTCTTTCTTTCTTCTCTCGGTCTCTTTCTGCTCTCTGTCGCCTCTGCTCTCTCTCCCCGACTGAAAAATGGGAGGAAAGTGGAGCTGCTCCCCTTTTATACCCACAGCTCAGTCGCATCTGGTCCAGGGGCGACTGGACCTTCAGTCGCATGAACACTATGCGATTGGACCCCAATCGCACATGTTCCATGCGGCTCATACTCCATTCGGGCGGTTGAACTCCAATCGTGCGGTTGAGCTTCAATCGGCCGAATAGCCATGCGGTTGAACTTCAGTCGCATCAATCACAGGCGACTGAAGCTCAGTCGCATCACATGCTGAGAAGTCAAACTTTCGGGTGTTACAAGAAACTTCTACTGAAGGTGTAGGATCAGGAGATGGAACTTTTGATTTCTTTGGGGAGCTTTCTTCTTCTTGTTTCTTTTGTGTGGCTCCGAAGTATTTTCTTTTTCGGGTGTAGGATATCAGCGGCTTAGTAGCTCTACCCGATTGTTTTTCTGGTTCAGCACTTGACTCCACTTTTGTTTTCAAATCAGATAGCTTTCTCTTCAGGCTCTCTATCTCTAGATCCTTTTGCTTAATTAGCTCGGCCTTTTCATTTTGCTCTAGTTTCAAAGTTGCCTCCAGCTCCCGTTTTGTTTTGAACAATGCATCAATAATTTCATTGTTGCATTGGGCATCTTCTCTCATCCTTTTCAAACTGTCATCCTTCTTTGTTAGTTCTTCATCCTTTTCTTGGATGACTCCGTACAGCTCCACAATTCTTTGTTTTCTCTTGTTGGATTTAAGCACCAACTTGTTATATTTTGCAACCAGAAAGCTTTTGCTTACAGGGATGTCACTGTCACTTAAGTCATCTTCATTGTAAGCAGTGACATCCTGAGCAGAAGCTTGAGTCTCCCCGGGTTCATCAGCAGGTATTGGCTCGGTATGAGCTGATGAATGTTGTTCATCTGTGTGAGTTGGAGAGAAAGGAACAGTGCTGGCTTCAGATAGTAATTCGGTGTCTCCTGAGTGTACAGAGTGTACAGACTCAGTCACCTCAAGTGGTTCAGTCTCAGCACTTTCCGGTGATTGGGGTTTTGGGGATTCTGGTGGTGGTTGTATGGGTGATTGGATTTGGAGTGGAGAGTATGGTTGTGTGTGATGAGATGAAGATGATGATATCAGAACAGGTGATTGGTGTGGTTGAATTGGGGAGATTGGTTGGGTGTTAAGGCTTGATGGTGATTGTGGTTGTTGAGTGGATGATTGGCTGGATGATGCATGTAGTAGTGGTGGTGTTTGGATTGGTGATTGTTGTTGGTGTTGCGGTGTTTGGTGTGGTGAGTGAGAAGATTGAGCAGAATCAGCAGATGATTCAGCTTCATCTTCCCACGCCAACTCTTGTGGCAGATCAGCTTGTGGATCAATAACATGAGCAAACATATGCATGTCAGGACCCTCATACTTTCCACTGAGCTTATTCAGTACTGATTTGTTCAGATGAGCTTGAACAAACACTTCTCCAACCCTGTTCAAGCTCGGGAGCTCTGAGTTAATCACCAATTGCAGGAATCTGGGGAACATGTACATCTTCTCATTCTTTTGTAATTTGACTTGCTCGCACAAACAATTGAAGATGTATCTTGCATAATTGTAGATTCTTCCCTCGAACACCCCAATAATTCCTGATGAGATGTGTCGAGAAAATCTGTCTAACCCCGACTTCCTGTTAGACATGCACTTCAGGTAGGTGTGACATAAGAACCTGTACGGTTTGCACAGCCTAGCCTTCTTTATTTCTCCTTTCTCATAATCACCATCGTACCCCATGAGATTGAATACCTTTTCTATGTATTCATTCTCGAAAACGTCCGGGTGACCTATCTCTCTATCTCCGAGTTCCAAGCATCTTCGTACGGTGCTTTCATTCACTCGAAGACGCTGACCCAGAACTTCAGCCACTATGACCTCCTCATTGTTTTGTTCTTCCACTCGAGCTGAATCCCAAAATCCGATTATGTGCGACTGATGAATCACAGGCTCAGCCGTCAAGGCGTAGAAGAGCCTGGATCGTCGGAGATATCTGATGATATCTCGACATCCTTCCGCCGCTGGATCATCAGCGTTCAAGTATGCGCACACATTATGCTCCTTAGCAAATCTATTTGCCATCTGCAAAGAAAATCAAGTTAGAAACCACGCAGTTGAATCGTTTGAATGACAATAATCGATTAACCAGTTCCGTATTGATGTTTACGACATGATTTACCTTTGCAGTATCAGTAATCGGTTACTGGATAATGTTGATTTTTTGAAATTTTGAAAAAGAGGGAAAATGGGCGAATTTCTAGGTTAATCTGAAAAAGTGCTCTGTAAAAGTTATAAATGAATTTCAGGTCAGAAACCTTATTTATAGTCGAACATAATTAACATCTTTTATTAATTATGTTGGGCTCACATTATGTTGGGCCCACTTTCATTTATTCCTATGTTGTGCCCACTTTCATTTATTCCTTTCCCTATTCCAAGTGTTGTGTGTGCATTATTTCTTCCGCAGAACATCTGCGGAACCTTGACATCTGCGGATGTCAACATCTGCGGATGTCAACATCTGCGGAACTTTACATTGGATGTAAGTTCAAATAATGCATTTGTGTTGTTTTGCTTGATTTGCTGCTGAATCAGAGATCACATAATACTTCTACGGATGAGCGGTATTACTGTGACTTCTGCGGATGCAGAAATTTCACTGTTACTTCTACGGATGAGAAGTATTACTGAAACTTCTGCGAAACTTAAAGTTTTGAGAACTTTAAATGTATGATATCTACATAGTAGAATCAAATATTGATGTTGGACATTGTTGACTTTATTTCCATGGCAATTAAGTACAGGGAAGCAAGTTTCCTGTATCCTGTATTCAAGTTAGTGCTCAAGTTCCAATTCCTTCAAAATAACAGGGAAGCAAGTTTCCTGTATCCTGTATTCAAGTTAGTGCTCAGGACCAATTCCTTCAAAATAAGTCAGATCAATTATCAGCTTTTGTTTTGCTTTTCATGCATGAACTACTCCCCCTAAATTTGTGATTAATGTGAAACTGTTGCATTCATCATAAATTTAAGTTGTGAACAGGCATGACAGGCTTATGACATTCTAAATGAGAGAAATTCTGTTGAATTATCAATTAAGCATCTGTGAAACAGGTACATGCATGCATATATATATAGAGGGATCATACTATAAATTGGCTTCTGATGATGTTGTTAGTTGATTCAACACATATCTGATTGCAAGTATAGAAATCCTCTTAAATTCAAACATGAGTGTTGTAGCAACTAGGCATGCAATTTATCATGTTGTGAAGTTTGTTAATCAGTAGCAATCATGAGTCCCACATTCAATTATCGTTAGAGTATGTCTTCCGTAGATGAGACAAATCACTACATTCCACACTTAATGACTATGTACATTAAGTTATAAGTTCTATCTTGAGACAATGTTCAGTCTCATGAATGCTTTGATGTGATAGCTCTTGAGCTTGATGTTCAATGGATCACAAGTTATTCCTTTTTAGAGCTGAAATATGATCTTCATAGTCACCAGGTCTTTACTTTCGTAAAACAGAGGTGAACTTTAACCCAGGTCTTTGTTGACACAAAACAGAGGGAGAATGAAGATCACACTTGTTAATCACATTCCCAGGTCTTTGTTCACACAAAACAGAGGGAATATGACTTTGCAAAGATAGAATATTATAAAGTATTTTACATAGTGTGCTTGTGTAAGTGATTTGATCACAGCAGGAGAGAACATACCTTCATGATTCTCAAATGGAATCCTCACAGACAGTTACCTCATGTTTTTAGTTTGGCATGCTCTTAGCTTTGTTTTCACTCAAGTTGAACCTACTCACATATCAGTATGATATAAGTCAGATTGAGTGTTTGTTTAATAGCCAAGTATAGTCTACTATCATTTCCCTTATATAATGCATGAATAGATGTCCTAACAGACACTTAAGTTATCCTCAACGATTACTCTTCACAAAGACAATCATATGCTTTTGTTGATTTATTCTAAGTTAATCATCCCTAAAGATTCTATCAGAAAATTGAATCTAACAGAATCAAATGCTTTAGTAAACAAATCAGCAAGCTGATTGGTTGTGTCTACTTTGACTAACTTGATTAGACCCTTTTCAGAGCAATCTCTCAGAAAATGGTATCTGATTTCTATATGTTTTGTTTTACTATGTTGAACTGGGTTAGCAGTTATAAACATAGCAGCTGAATTATCAATATGAATTGGTGTATGAAGGAAATTGTAACCATAATCAAGTAATTGGTTTTGCAACCAAAGTACTTGAGAGCAACCTGCTGAAGCAGCTATGTACTCTGCTTCAGCCGTGGATACAGATACATTTGTTTGCTTCTTGCACTGCCATGAAACAAGTCTTGGTCCTAAAAATTGACATCCACCAGTTGTGGATTTTCTGTTGTTGTTGCATCCTCCATAGTCACTATCTGAGTATGAGTAGAGGCTAAAGTCTCCATCTTTGGGATACCAAAGTCCCAATGCAGGTCTGCCTTTCAGATATCTGAAAATTCTCTTTACAGCATTCAAATGCGACTCCTTTGGGTCTGATTGATACCTGGCACAAACACAAACAGCAAACATTATGTCAGGTCTACTGGCAGTTAAATACATTAAAGAACCGATCATTGATCTGTACAATCGTTGATCTACGGATTTGCCAGCAGGGTCAGGCACTATCTTGTCTATTGTTGATGCTGGTGTCTTGCATGAAGTGGAATCAGCTAGATTGTACTTCTTCAAAATTTGATGAATGTACTTCTCTTGATTAATAAAAATGCCATCTGGTTTCTGATGAACTTGTAAGCCAAGGAAGAAAGTCAATTCTCCCATGGAGCTCATCTGAAATTCAGATTTCATTAGGTCTTCAAAGCTTTGACACAGCTTCTTATTGGTGGATCCAAATATGATGTCATCAACATATATTTGAACAACCAAAAGATCTTGATGTTCTTGTTTGAGGAAGAGTGTCTGATCAATAGTTCCTCTCTTGTACCCATTCTTCAGCAGGAAGGATGATAGTGTATCATACCACTTTCTGGGTGCTTGATGAAGACCATACAAGGCTTTGTCAAGCTTGTATACTCTATGTGGATAATCAGGGTCTTCAAAACCAGGGGGTTGTGCCACATAGACTTCTTCATCAATTTTCCCATAAAGGAAAGCACACTTGACATCCATCTGATAGACTGTGAACTTCTTGAATGCTGCATAAGCGAGGAAGACGCGTATAGCTTCAATCCTTGCAACGGGTGCAAAGACTTCATCATAGTCTATGCCCTCTTCCTGAGTATATCCTTGAGCAATAAGTCTTGCCTTGTTTCTCACTATGATACCTCTGTCATCCAGCTTGTTCTTGAAAAGCCATCTTGTGCCAATTGGATGTTGACCTGAAGGCAAATCGACAAGAGTCCACACTTTCTGCTTTCTGAATTGTTGTAACTCTTCTTGCATAGCCTCAATCCAGCTGTTGTCTTTTAGTGCAGCTGTAATGTTTGCAGGAACTGTTTGGGACAAAAAGCAGGTGAACAAACAAATGTTTGCCACACCTCCTTTGCTCCTTGTGGTTCTAGCATGCAGGTCCCCAATGATATTGTCTGTTGGATGAGACTTGTGTACTCTGCTTGTTGAGACAGCATCAACTTGAACTGTGGAGTCCAAGTTAGTGAAATCCATTGAAGATGGTGTCAGCTGAGAAGTCGAGTCAATGAAATAATCAAAATGCTCATGATCGTTCGGATCAGCTTGTGGTTGATTGGGTGTTTTGTCTTCTTCCGCAGGAAGTTCCACGGAATCAGCATTTTGTTCTTCCGCAGGAGGTTCTACGGAAGCAGCATTTTGTTCGTCCGCAAGAGGTTCTACGGAAGCAGTATTTTGTTCTTCCGTAGGAGATATATCACCATTCACGGATGAACAATGTTGGTCAGCTGGCAATGGTTGTTGAATGACTACCTCCTCTCCATATCTAGCATTGGTAGTTGCACCAGTATTTATATCTGCGGATGAGGGAACATCTGCTGATGAATGCACATGTGCTGGGGATGAAGAGTTTGCTTCTCCGGAAGTAGCTTCATGCTGCTGACTTGATCTTTGCTGTGGTCCAGGTGACACTTGTGCTCTTGGTGGGTCAGCTGTTAATGGCACTTCATTCACACTTGGGGGCACAAAGGGATAACATGTATCCGCAGCACCTGCGTTGATCAAATAACCAGTGTTAAATGATTCAGTTAATGCATCTATATCAAATAACCAAGATGATCCTTTTACATTGGTAGTAAACATGGATTCATCAAAAGAAACATTGGGAGTTTCTTCAACTATGTTATGTTCTGGAATGTACACCCTGTATGATTTAGAAGTGGATGAATATCCAACAAAGAAAGCATCATAGGCTTTTTCAGAAAATTTTCCCAATTGTTCTTTAGTATTTAAGACAGACACATGACACCCAAAAGCTCTAAGATATCCTATAAAAGGCTTTCTTTTAAATAAGAGTTCATAAGGTGTTTATTATGTTCTTTGACTATCAATGTTCTATTTTGAACATTGCAAGCTGTATTCACAGCTTCTGCCCAGAATGTAATGGGCAACTGAGAATCAGCTAGCATTGTTCTGGCTGCTTCTATCAGTGTTCGATTTCTCCTTTCAGCCACTCCATTTTGTTGTGGAGTTCTTGGGGCACTGAATTGTCTAGCTATTCCTTTAGTCCTGCAAAAAGAATCCAAATCAGCATTAACAAATTCAGTTCCATTGTCACTCCTAAAATTTTAACTTTTAAATCAAGTTGATTCTCAATCTTGATTACAAAGTCCATTAATGTTTCAGATGTTTCACTTTTATGTTTTAAGAAAAAGACCCATGTAAATCTAGTGAAATCATCAACTATTACCAAACAATATTGCCTTTTCCCAATGCTCAGCACATTGGTTGGACCAAAGAGATCCATATGAAGCAATTTGAGTGGTGTAGTGTTAGTGTTGATTGTTTTGGATTTGTGAGACACTCTGTGTTGTTTTCCTTTATAACATGAAGAACAGTGATTAGAACAATGAAATTCTTTCTTTGGTAATCCAATGACTAAGTCATTTTTCACCAATTTATTCATGTTCTTCATGTTGGAATGGACAAGCCTTCTATGCCACAATTGAGATTCATCTTCGGAAGTTTTGGACAGCAGGCATGTCTCATGATTTGTGAGTGTTGTGTTGTTCATATCCAATATATATGTGTTGCCTTTTCTTGATGCTTTAAGAAGTATCCAGTCTGCTGGAACTGTAAACCCTGGCTTAAGAATGTAACAGTTAGTGTTATCAAAGAGTGTTAAATAATTTTGATCACAAATTTGGGAAACACTAAGTAAATTATACTGCAAATTTTCACAGTAATTTACTTTTTCAAATGTTAACACACCGTTAGTTACCATTCCCTCACCAACAATTTTACCTCCCTTCTTATCCCCACCAAATGCCACATAAGAGGCATGTTTATGTTTGAAGTCATGGAGAAGTGCACAGTTGCCTGTCATATGTCTGGAACAACCACTATCAACATACCACTTGTTGTTAGCTCTCCATAATTGTTCCTGCACACAAAAAGAAAACTAATTAGAATTGACAACCCAAGGCTTAATTGTCTTGGATTTGCCAGTTGTGTCAACAATAGTTACTCCTTCATGAATTAATCGTGAAGTTTCAGTATTAGTTGTGTCTTTTTGATCTGATGTTTGTGAGGATGATTCTGTTGAAGATGATTCGGGTTTCTGAGTGTCTTCATGCTTATCCGAGTCTTTCTTCAACTTAGCTTGTTTTGGTTGGTATCTTAACTTTGAAGAAGATCCTGTAGTCTTGAAGGTTTCTTTATCTTTCTGTTTTGATTGGGACACAGGAGTTCCTTTATCAAAGTTGTCAAAGAAATCATCAACAGCTTCCGGTTGTTTATCAGACAAATCCACCTTTTATGAGGTGTCTTAGCCTGTGTTGGCATTTTCTTCTTCACAGTCTTGTCAGCAACAAATGATCTTTTCTTTGAATTTTTTTTTCCTTCTCAGGCTTTGTCTCTTTGTCACTTTCTGAGTCTGATGATGTACCCTGTGATTTCTTGTTGCTCTTTTTCTTGTTCTTCTTATTAAAATAACATTCCTGAGTGGAATGGTTATTTTTGTCACATATGGCACAATGTTTGTTGAAGAAACAGTCATCAGTCATGTGATTGTTCATGTTGCAAATGGAACAGTAACTACTGAAGTAGCATTCATCAGTGCTGTGATTCTTCATATCACACCATTTGCAATATTTCTCAGAATTTTCTTCTTCAGCCTTCTTTTTGGTCTTTTTCTGACTAGCTGAGCCATCAGTTGATTTCTTCTTGGGTTCATCAGCTGGTAATTCTTCATGTTTATTTGTGGATGGCTTCTGTTGTTTGCCATTTAGCTTTTTGTGAGCATGTTTGATGTTTTCCCGTTTTATCTCATCCACATTATCAGTATCTTTCTTCCGTTGTTTTTCTGCGGAATCATTAGTCTTTGTCTTCCGCAGATGATCTACGGACTTGGCAGTTTTTGCTTTCCGCAGATGTTCTACGGATTCCTCAGTCTGTTCTTTCCGAGGATTCTTGTTTGAATATTTCTTACCTTTATCAGATGACAAAGGTGATTTTGTGCTTGATCCGCAGCTGTCGATCTTGGGAAGATGCAGTTCTTGTAATCCTTCATTAAGTTCAGCAATCCTCTTACAAATGGTCTTCAGCATGTTCCGTTGTTTTGGCGGATATTGCAGCTTTGATTCTTCAAGGACTCGTGGAAGACCAGGTTCAACTTGAACATTCTTACCAATGTTCAGTTGAACATTATCATGTTCATCAGAATCATCCAGGTCATCATAGTTATCAAAATCTGATTCATTATGTTTAATTGACTCTGATTCAGTTGATTCAGTTTCACTCATCTCAGCTTTATTGTTGTTTATTTGACTATCTTTTATGTCAAAGTTGGTGCTTTGCACAAAATGATTTGACAAGTTGTTAGTCATTGTTTCAGGTAAAGGTGTGTAGTTATTATTAATAGGTGGTGCTACTGCATTATAACCCAACCCTGACCTGTTCTTTGATTCAATATGAGAATTGAGTAATTTCTCATATTGCTGAGATGATAATTGAAACTTCTGAAGTTTCACTTCAGTAGATGCATGATCAGCCATGGATTTTGTTAAGGAAGTGATCAGATGCTCAACTTGGGCTTTTAGGCTATAGTTTTCAGAAACATATTTTTCTAAATCTTTTTGTAAAGAGTTTATTTTGATTTGATATAGTTTCTGTTCTCTTAAGTGTGATTCATTTAAAACCATAGTTTCTTTACTTTATCAGCCAGTTGTTGAGCATGGACTCTATATCTTTCAACTTCCTCAACACAAGTTGATGAACATAACCTCTCTTTTACCTCTTTGGCCATTGGAGGAACTTTGTTTTCCATATGTGCCATCAGTGCTTGATTCTCCTCTATCACTTCCTTTTCATACAGACTCCAGTCACAAGTTCCATCCTGAAGTATGATCAGCCCTGTCTCTTTAGAGTTACTTGGTCCTGCTGATGTAGTTGTGGCTGGTGGGGATGTGAGCTGAGGTTGTCTATGCAAAGATCTTTGAGAGGTTGGCTGCTGATTTTGTTGCTGCTGCTGCTGATACTGTGGAGTTGATTGTTGGTTGCATTCTCTAGAAAAGTGACCATAGAGATTGCACTTATAACATCTGACTTTAGACTTATCCACTCCAATCTTCGATGTTTTGCTAGCTGCTGCCAGATTTTTGTTTCTTTGAAGATATTGCTTGGCTCTGTAGGCAATCATAGCCATCTGCCATTGTAGATCCATCTCTTCGACTACATCCGGAGGGAGTTCCTCCAAGTCTTGCTGACAGATGTTTGCTGCTGTAAGGGAACTGCCAAGATATGCTTGAAAGCTTGAGCTGAAAGCTGCAAAGGCTGCTTTTTGTTCTTCAGAATCCAATATCACAGTGATCGGTTCTGAGTTGGCTGTTGCTGATGTCTCTCTTTTCTCTGTAGCTTTCCCTTTTTCCTTTTGAGTTTTACTTTGAGATGACTTCTTAGTGGGTTTAGATGCATAGAAGCTTACTTCTTCTTCATTGTCACTCAGAGCACAAGAGTCATCATCTTCATTATTAGATATAAATGCACTACCAGCATTCTTTGTTTCCTTGAAGTGATAAGGTGAGACATGAGTTCTCACACTCTTGTTTCTTGATTGTTCATCCAGTTCAAGTGCTTCAACCTTGGCAACTAGTGTATCTAGACCAGTTGTCTTCAGATCTATGGTGTTTTTGAACATGGAGACTGTTTGCTTCCAACTTTCAGGCAAAGTATGGAGCATCTTCTTGTTCAGTTCCTCAGTTGTGTATTTTAACTCCAAGATGTTCATTTCAGTGACGAGTTGCATGAATCTATGGAGTTGCTGAGGAATTGACTCACCCTCAATATGATGAAAAGTTTCATACTGTGATCTAAGGGTGTCTTTCCTTATGCTTCTGATTTCATCACTCCCTTCACAGAGAGTGTGAAGTATCTTCCATAGGGAATTTGCTGTTTTATAGTTCTCGCACCTTATCAAGATTTCTTCAGGTAAAGCCATACTAAGCAAGCTGTATGCTTTAATATCGACTTTAACCTTCTTGACATCATCAGGTGGCAAGTCCTTAGTGCTGATTGGCTGGTTTTTGTCATTATAATCCGGCCCAAGAGTGGGTGGAATATAAGGACCTTGTGTGATGGACTCCCACAAGTCAGAATCAGTGTAGTTCACATGATTTCTGAACTTGATCTTCCAGGATTTAAAATCAGCTTTTGTTTCTAACTTTGGTGGTTGATAAGATCCTCCTCCAAAAGTACTCATGTTTAAAATGTATCAAGATTTAAAATTTAAGTGCTTGAATTGACAAATCTATCAAAGACGCAAATCTAGTATTCAATGGATTTGAATATAGATCTAAATCAAACAAGCAATAAGAGAATGCTTGCTGAAAGACAAGTCGTTGATTTAATTGTTTGAAAATCAATTAAACAATTTTAATACTGATAGATCAATTGATCTAGATCAATGAGCACCAATGGCTCTGATACCACCTGTGAATCCAAGGATCGCAATTCAGGAATTATCAGTATTAAAATAAATCAATTTAATGATCGCGGAATTATCATTAATTGACGTTTAATTGTTTGAATGATTAATTATGAACACAACCACAGAAACACAATAAATGCAAAATCAATAATTATTCAAAAGTATTTCATTAACTATAACGTAATGATTACAAAAGAATAATAATGAATACTATAAACAATCGAATACAGTGTATCAAATAATGTTGATGTTGATGGGACGGCGATTAGGGTTGCACAATGGTGTAACTTGACAGCCGTAATATTGATTGATTGTGTTCACCGAGATGTGAAACCTAGGACTCATATTTATAGATGATTTGAGTCGGCTAAGGAAACACCGGATCTCTCGGGATTTGTTGTTGATCTTGTTGACTTGTTTGACTTCTTGGAATTGATAATCACACAAGTATAATGGTCTTCCGCAGGAGTCTTGCCTTCCGCAGATCTTCTGTTCTTCCGTGGATGATTTGCTTTCCGTAGGAATGTTGTTCTTCCGTAGATAATCTTCCTTCCGTAGGAGTCTTCACTTCATGGAACTTGATCATCCGTAGGAACTTACACTTGGTCATTTGGTCTTGTATGAAACATATCTACGGATCAACAAAATTGTTCATCCGTAGATGTTTCCTACACTTGGTCAGTTTTATCAAATCCATCCCAAGAATATTGTTTCTCCTGTCAAAGCACAAATCAACACACATACATATATGGGGTTATCCTATAGATTCAAATCACATATATATATATATTTTGACTGTTACAAATGTTAATTACAAGACTTGATTTTCAAGTACTAAGCCTATACAAAATTGATCTAGTCCTATACAATCTAGACCTAACACTTTTTTAGTCTTATTATGTCTTCTCACACTTTGTAGCAAAAATGCACTTTGTACTTTTGTAGAATAATCTCACCCTACTTAAAAATCACCATCTCTTAAATTTATATTTCATTAGAGTAAATTATAGTTTTCGTCCTTTAAGTTTGTTCAAAATTCATCACGGTTTTAGTCTTTTACACTAACAGTCGTTAAATTTTTCTGTTAAATATTTTTAAATGACCAAATTACCGTTAAAAAGACAAAAATCGTAATTTACTCTAAATCACCCTTAAACTACTTTCTCCCATACCACAACCAACACCACCACAACCACATTCCTCTTGTAAGAAAACAAACTCAGATAAGTTATACTAGTGCATTCTACTACCACAATACTACCTTACACCCATTCACCAAATGCGAGAAATCAACGTCCACCTCAAATCGAAACTCGTGAAACTCTCTGATCTGGCTTGCAACCGATAAAAAGTCGTAATAACAGACGCTTTTCTCTCTCGATTTTTTTGGACAAAGGTGGTGGAATCAACGATTGAAGAGGGATGTCAGGAGGGTGAATCGGTGGTCAGTGGTGTCGATCAATGTCTTTGTCTAGTGATCTGATTAGGATTAATGGTGGAAGGTATAAATAGGATGATGGTGGCGGGAGAATGGTTCAGGTAGTGCGGTGAAGAGGATGATGAGTGTTAGTAGCACTTTCGATGGTGCTTGCGTCAGGGTTGGTGATGGTGGTGTTAGGTGCAATTATGCAGTGGTGGTGGTCGCTAGAGAGGGGCGATTGGTGTGCTGATAGTTTAGCGGGGAAACATCGTCGAAATTTCTCATGATCGGGAATTTAGAATGAGGAAGTGACACTGGATGTGGGTAGAGTTAGAGGTTGTTTGACAACTTTTGTGTGATTAAGTACTGAACCAGTAAGATGACTGGTTGGATAAAAGGCTCTTAGCCGTTAAATACTGAACTAATAAGTGTTGTTTAGTTAGATATCTGAAGAACACTATACAATGACTATTTTAACCCTTATAACAAGGCACATAAAATTTTACAAAACAACGCTATTTCAAAACTTTTCATCAACCAGAACCAGGGGCGGAGGATAATTGGGGGGGGGGCTCCCCTATTTTTTTCATCGGTAGTGTTAACTTTTTAGTCCGTTAGTGTAAATTTTTGGCACGGTAGTGTAAAGTTTTATATGAATATTGAGTTCGTCCCCCTTAAAAAAATTAATTTCGCCCTGCCCCCTTACGGGAATGTTCAAGCTCCGTCACTAACCAAAACCATGACAAGAATAGAACCCTGTAACTCATATCAAAACTTTTTGATCAAATCTTGAACTATCAAAATATAGACAAACAATCAAGTTTAAAGATCACCACAAACTATCATTAAATCTGAAGCACACTACCTCAAATTCATATCAAAATGTTAAAAACAACCTAAAATTTTCCGAAACCCAGCTTAAATCATTAATTACACACAAACACGTGAACAAACTCATGAACAAAATCGAAGTAATTTACTCTAACTCAAAGCAAATCTCAACTTGAAATGATAATATTCACTTACCGGTGATGGTGAGGCGGGGTGGTGACGATCCATGGCGAGGCAACGGAAAGGGGTGCCGCAGTGTGACAAACCGTATATTTCAAGTTAACCTCGTTCTATTAACCTAACCCCTCTCCGTTATCTATAACTAATTAACTTATTATTACTAGGTGATATTGGTTATTATCCTAAATATTATTAATAATTAACTCCAAATAAATTACAATTAACTAAACTAGGTTCAATGCCAAATCATGTAAAGTTGAGGGACTAGAATGGCAAGTTGGAAACCATAACTCATCTTAAATAACCAACTCCCCGACCACCTACGGGACTTTCTGTAACCTTTAACCCCACCCCCTTTGGCACTTCAATTATTGATCACCAACACCAAACGAAACCATGATCTCAAACATCCATCGACAGCCCTTCATTCGGCTTCTCCTTCCCTTCGCAGCCTTCTTCCACACCCTATCTCCCTCACCGGCAGCCTTTGACAGCCCGATCCCCACCCCCGACGGCCTGCTGCCTCCACCCCCGACGCACATCCAACAGCCTCTCCATCGCTCGACGATCCTTCCGCTTGCAACTGAGCGACCGAAACAACCCGTACGGTGTGTCCCTTGCCCGTCTTACGTGTTCGGACTCGTTACGGCTTTGGTTTTTGCGATGTCGGATGCCCGGTTTTGTGTTTCGTACGTTCGGATATGCGTGACCATCAAGTTCATGTTCTGCGTTGTATATACATGTGTTTTGTAGATAATCATATATGCGTTTGATTCTGAGGTTTAATCTCAATCTGTTGATTACATCGATTTCACCCAAAAGTTGATTTTAAAATATATTACTACCAGGATCATGTATTCAGATAATCATGTATATACAACGGAATAATTATTCGTGTATTATTCAAACGCATGATCATATATTACCATGGAACATGATCGTAATATTTAATCTCGATGATGATATATTTGGGTGCATTTATCAACGCATTATCCATTGTTAGTACTTATTATTAATTAAATATTAAATAATAAGTATATACATGATCCAGATTATATACATGTTAAAAATAATGCGTTTATTATAAATAATGCGTTACGCATTATCCTGATGGTAATATATAGTGTCGGGAACATGAACTATTATTTAAATGCATCCAGATAATGCACCCAGATAAATATATTTGCTGTATGGAACATGAGCGCACTATAAGTATATAATATACACTTTAGTGCATTAATAGATATACACTATATGGGAGCATTTATCCAGATAAAGTGTGTACTAACATGGGTGCATGATAATCACACTATATGCGTGTATACTTATTATTTAATCACACTATATAAATATTAAAGTGTGTATATATAATTCATGTATATACCATTAGTAATCATGTTATATATTAATATTTAATTAATATTTGGGCGGAGTGGTTGATTTATCTGTTCGATGATTAATATTGCATTAGACATGTTTGATTAAACCCGATCATATATATCCAGATACAACGCATATATGATTAGTAATATATACACCCGAACCGTGGAACATGAACTGTACGATCACATTGTTAGTACTTATTATTAATTAAATATTAAATGAAACTTAGGTTAATTGGAACCCGACCCTTTGTGCTAGCATTTATTATTTGCAACGCATTCAAGGTGAGTTTTACGACCCCATTTACTTTCTTTCCTTTTTGGGGGAGAAAACATGCAAACACTGTTTTTGTTATGGTTGCCAGTATTATTGATATCGCCTGTTATGTTAGTGGGAAACGCATTTGAAAGTCCTTACAGTATCAAACCGTTAGTAATGGATTAGCAAGGTAATTTTGAGTAGTACTACTGGGTCTGACAAACCCCGCCCGGGCTAGTCGCGCTAGCTTGATTTAAGGTCGAACGGGTGCTAAATTGACCTAACGATTGCCACGGTCGGTTAAGACGTGGTGGAAAGGCACTAAACACACACAGTCAGCTTCGGTTTGTGTCACACCCCAACCTTGACGGCGGAATCGTCGAGGTGTGAGGGATAAGATTGTTCATAGCCACATAACGCTATGTTTAAATGTAAATATTCAATTTAATAGTTTCAACAGGAATTACAAACATAAGTCTCAACCATGAAATACATTCAAGCAAATATCAAACATAACATAACATTTCGTTTATTTAACTAGGTCCACGTCCTAGTTTTATTGTAAGCTTCAAAAGATCACTCTAAACTCGGGGGTTACCTGAAACATGATAAAAATAAAAGGTCAACTAAAAATAGTTGGTGAGTTTCCCAAGTTTTCATACATAATATGAAAAGATTATAAGTAGCAATTCATGTCATAGGTTATAAGCTAGTAAGGTTATAGAACACATATCTTTACAATCAAACCTCGACTTGATTACAAGTATATAAGATTGGCTAAGTGTATTTGGTTCCCTAGTGCACAAGCATACGGCTCCTAGGAGTCGGCAGTTCATCGACTTTAGCACCAAATAGGCTTGTCAGGCCCAAAGATCTAAGACGTCGCCAGGCTAGCAATAGTTAATGATTGTAACAAACTATGTATCTCATATAATCACTTACAACACACAAATAACCATGACAAAATATAAAGATGAATTGCAAGTGCTTTATAAGTCTCAAACGTTTATAAGTGTATAATGTATAAGTACCATGTTTCACCCCAAATGGTGTGAAATAAAGTAAAAAGGGGCAAGGAAAACTCACTTGGCGATTAAGTATATATTGGATGATTAATAAGAAATAATAATGCGCGTCGTTTCAATGAATCCCTTTACAAGGTACCTAAAAGTACATATTAAGATTTATAATAAGATTAACGGTTTAATGTGAATTAGAGTCTTAGATGGAATTTGGGGTTTTGACAGGTAATAAATATTATTTGTATTTCGATTTATTCAAAGGAAATACGTATTTTAAGTATTTTTAAATCCTCGAAGTGAAATTAGGTTTAATATCTGATAATGTTCAAATATATCTTGTATATATTCTTGGTAATAAATATCATTATGATAACGTATTACCCGATAACAATTTATTAATCCGAATTAATTGTTAAAGTATATTTTATAAGAAATGACCTATAATTACGTTTGTAAATGATTGTAAAATTATAAGATGTATAATTTCTACAATTTCCATGATTATTCCATAATTAACATGATATAGTGTCCATTTTTATGAAAATAATTACTTATAATATTTATACATAATATTTTATAAAGATTTTTTTAAGGTTTTTAAACAAAATAAATTTACCAAAAATCATTTTGTAACATTTAAAATAAGGCAAGTTTATAAAATTTATTTTTATAATTTTTAAGGATTTTTATGTAATTTTTAGAGGTTTAAAAGGTATTAAAAAAAAATGGTTGGAGGTAGCCGGGTTCGAACCCGGGACCTCCAACTCCCACACCCACAAGCTTTCCAGTGAACCAAGGCATCCAGCCGCAATAAGGTTCTGTTTTCAATTCTTTTAAACACCATCCCATTCAAACCCCAAATTCCCAATCGAGCCCTAGGCTCGAATCCCTCCCAATTAAGGCTCCATTCGTTTTCAAATGCATCTGTAATCATAGGGCTTTTATTGCCCGTGTTTAATCGAATATGTATGTATGGTTAATTACTGATTTGGTGATGGATTGAAGACGAACAGAATGAAGAACTGGTCGCGGTTGTTTTGAAGCAAAATGATGATCAAACCTCGATGGAAATCAAATTAACTTTGCAGATAGTTTCTATAGATGATAATGGTCAAAAGCCCTCTGTTAATTTGGGTTTAGATGATTCGGAAGATGGTGTTCGATAGAGTTGCAGGTCCGATGAAGACGATGAATGATTTCGGATTATTTGTGCGTGTTCGATTGGAATTGCAGGTTGCATTCCATTTATATTGTGATAAGGTTCAATTTGATTGAGTCAATTTGTCTAAAGTGGTCTTTGAATGGGTCAATTAACTTTGAACGGTCGGGAAAAAAAAGTTGGATCCAATGTTATGCTGTAAATCGATGATTAACGCGTGTTTAAAGGTTCTTTGGATTCGAATCTCAGTCACGAGGGTGTCGGGACCTTTATTTTGAGTTAAAACCGCGTGAAATTGGGTGTTTTAACTCGCCGGAGTTCGGCCGGAGTTTCGCCGGTGACCGGCCGGAAAATCGGGGGTGAGCGGGGGTTGAAATTGAAAATTTCTAAGTTTCACAATGGTCCCTGCGGTTTCTGTTTTGTTATTTTATGTTCTAAACTTCTTATTAAGTTTCCAATTTGACAAAAATGACCCCTGGTCTTTATTATTATTATTATTAACATAATTAATGTTATTATTATTATTATTAGTGTTATTATTATTGTTTATTATTATTATTAATATTATTATTATTACTATTATCATTATTATCATCATTATTATTATTTATTATTATTATTATTGTTATTATTATTATTATTATTATTATTATTATTATTATTATTATTATTATTATTATTATTGCAAGATACGAAATGTTACAGTTTGAAACACTAAATAACTTGTTTATAGGCTCGCTACCTATCGATATGCTTTATATAATAAATCATGTGAAATGCTTTTCTGACACATTTCTGGTTGATTAAACCATGTGAAACGCTTTTCTGACACATTTCTGGTTGATTAAACCATATGAAACGCTTTCTGACACATTTCTTGTTGATTAAACCTGTGGACTCACCAACTTTATGTTGACACATTTTAGCATGTTTTCTCAGGTCACAGAAACGTACAACGTTAAGAACTCAGCTAGGATGCATTCATGGCATACATCACAACCCAACTGAACTATTTTGTTGAACGTTATTGATTCTTATGGTTGAAACACATGTTGAAACGATTCGCTGTTGATTTCTATTTTCGAAACGCTTCCGCAAATCTGAAACACTCATGATTGATTTAAAAGTCTAATTATATAATGTGATGTTTTGTAATTACTGTGTCTGGTGTAACTGATGCTATCTGAGATCCTGGTATGTCACACGCCTGACGGTAAAACCCCGTTAGCGGATTTTGAGGGTGTGACAGATTGGTATCAGAGCATTAGTTATAGCGAACTAAAATGAACTTTGCATCTCATTTGCATTGTATTTTAGACTATAGCTGGATTTGCATTAGTTACACACACATAGATTATTAAGCTGTGCTTACTTAATTTGGTTGCCTGAGAACTTTTGCTTTAACATATCCCTGTGAGCTTACGACTACAGGGATGGTGACTCCGAGTTGCTGTGAGTCACGGGAATGGTTACTTACGAATTTCCTGATCTTTTGGTTACCTGAAAACTTTTGCTTTAACATATCCCTATGAGCTTATGACTACAGGGATGGTGGCTCCGAGTTGCTGTGAGTCACGGGAGGGGTAAGTGGAGCTAGGGTGACCATGCAAGGTAAATTACCATTACGGGTGCACACGTAATTGCAATTCTCCGTGCATGAGAGGTCTGGCAAATCTTACCATGAGGTAACGATCAGGAGTATCACAAGTTCTCTATTCTATACCCTAGGGTGTGCTAGGATCATAATTCTAGTAAGACCTTGTTAAGGGTAACCAAAACATTACTAACACTTACTATTACATAAGTCCTGTCCTACTTAGAGCCTTCAGGGTATTTCCAATCATGACATTGACTGCTTAGAATGAAAGTGGACTACAGGAAATATGGAGGAGTGATGATACTCTCTGCACGAACATTACGAATGATGCTAAGGAAAAATTAGGATGTCGTGTAACTAGTTTAAGCGTCATTCAAGGTATATCGTGGATGTGGTGGGAACGCTGCGGGGGACCCTATATATAAGCATCACCGGTATACTAAGAATGTGCTTAAACTGGGCTACGTGATGATCATGATGGCCCGAAGCATGGGTTATTGGAACATGATTATGTGATTATATGTCTTATGTGATTCCTTTTATACCTTGAATCTTATTAATACACATACAAATTCTCAAAATCATATTCAAAGGCATTGGTGCCTAAATCACATGATTTCCAAATTTCAAATTTCAAATCTCAAATTGATACTTATGGTTTTCAAATTCGTCAAGGTCTGTGCCTTACAACTTGAAACATGTAATGCTGGAAGAGCGTGATGCCTGTATCTCGGGGTGTTCTGTCTAGGCAAGGTATTCGTATAAATCCAAATCAGACGATGGATCTGTCTACCTTACCTGGGAATCCTCGGGATGAGTATCTGCTTATAGGTACGCATGTCTCCAACAAAGTTGTGGTTGACCTAATACTTTGATTAGTCATCATACTCGCTTTGATTTACGAATCAAACGATTACACTCGGAACATCTCATTGTTATTATGCCAAATTCCCGGTTGTCGTTTTCATGTTGTATAGCTCGTATTACCCAATTCTCATAAAATATCTTAAAAATATTTCAAAATGCCTACTCATCAAAACCGATCCCGATCTGGAAACTCTGGCCGTGAGCCCGAGAGGTCGCTGCGGTCATACCAACCCTCCTAACTCATCTGAATCAAGGCGCGACCCCTGCTCAAATCTCTGTTCGTCCTAACCCTCCACGTGCTTGTACCTATAAGCATTTCAGTTCTTGCAACCCCACTAAGTTCAGTGGAACAGAAGGAGCCACTGGATTACTACAGTGGTTCGAAAGCATCGAGAACGCTTTCCTAAACACCGAACGGTCTTCAAAACTTTAAACCGTTACTTATGGATTCCAAGTTCTCTTAAGGAGATGTCCCATAACTGAGAACATGCTATGCTGTGGATGGAATTCCTACATCTCGAGATACTTTTTCTAAGCAAAGTGTAAATAGTGATTTGATTCGATCATTGAATCCATTTACTTGACTCGAAACCCTTGAGATGAGTAATCACTCATAAGTACGCTTGCCTTTAATAAGGATATGGTTGACCTCATATCCTGAGAAGTCCATGTATTCCCATCGATTGTGAATCGAATGTTCACCTCTCATTGTGATATCAATCATTTTTGTCTTTGATTTCGTCTACCCGATTTAAACCATCCAAGACTTGAACACCATCATAACAAATTCTGCCATCTCAAACTTTGAGCTTAAGCTTGAAAGCATGATTTTTCCTTTGTTACACGGATGTAACTTGAAATTTTCCGAATATCTAATTGATATTAATTTTCTGAAATTTTCAGGTTAATTGGAACCCGACCCTTTGTGCTAGCATTTATTCTTTGCAACGCATTCAAGGTGAGTTTCACGGCCCCATTTTACTTTCTTTCCTTTTTGGGGGAGAAAACATGCAAACACTATTTTTGTTATGGTTGCCAGTATTATTGATATCGCCTGTTATGTTAGTAGGAAACGCATTTGAAAGTCCTTACAGTATCAAACCGTTAGTAATGAATTAGCGAGGTAATTTTGAGTAGTACTACTGGGTCTGACAAACCCCGCCCGGGCTAGTCGCGCTAGCTTGATTGGAGGTCGAACGGGTGCTAAATTGACCGAACGATTGCCACGGTCGGTTAAGACGTGGTGGAAAGGCACTAAACACACACAGTCAGCTTCGGTTTGAAACACTAAATAACTTGTTTATAGACTCGCTACCTATCGATATGCTTTATATACTAAACCATGTGAAACGCTTTTCTGACACATTTCTGGTTGATTAAACCATGTGAAACGCTTTTCTGACACATTTCTGGTTGATTAAACCATGTGAAACGCTTTCTGACACATTTCTTGTTGATTAAACCTGTGGACTCACCAACTTTATGTTGACACATTTTAGCATGTTTTCTCAGGTCACAGAAACGTACAACGTTAAGAACTCAGCTAGGATGCATTCATGGCATACATCACAACCCAACTGAACTATTTTGTTGAACGTTATTGATTCTTATGGTTGAAACGCATGTTGAAACGATTCGCTGTTGATTTCTATTTTCGAAACGCTTCCGCAAATCTGAAACACTCATGATTGATTTAAAAGTCTAATTACATAATGTGATGTTTTGTAATTACTGTGTCTGGTGTAACTGATGCTATCTGAGATCCTGGTATGTCACACGCCTGACGGTAAAACCCCGTTAGCGGATTTTGAGGGTGTGACAGATTGGTATCAGAGCATTATGTTGGGTTTGTTAGAACATAAAATCATAGTTTAACCATTTAAACTTTCAGAAAACGCAGCGGAAGTTTAGCATTATAATCTTGTTTATAAGCTGAAATATATGTTCATTAGATGACCATATTGATGTATAAAACAAACCCAAAGAACAAAGGATCATTTATGTGAATTAGCAAGCTATGAACATGTGAAAAACTACATAAAATCACAGCTTCATTGAGCTGTGATATACCTTTCTGCAGCAGCTAAACTCGACAGAAAAGAGTTGTTAGATGCTCAAGAACTTGGCCAAGACTCCAAAGAAGGAACCCTCAAGCTAGTATACCCCAAGCTCCTTGCAAACACACCTTCTTGTTAGGTAGAATACACCAAGAATAGCTCCAAAACCTCTTGATTTTCTGCTGAAAACCCCTTTTTTTCAGCTTGTTAGAACCGTGGGTTCTAGAGGGAGAGAAGAGAGAGAGCTGATTTCTTTTGTTGCATATGATGAGAGTCATGATCATGGAATAACAAGAACCTTTCTTGTCATTAGAACACACTAAGAACAAACCAAAATCAGCTCAAAATCAGCTCTCATAAACCTTCAATGCTGCTGCCCAAAACCGTATGATAGAGAGAGAGAGGAGGAGCTGATTTCTTTTGTTTCTTGTGTTGCATATGTGTTTGTCATGAGAATGTGAGAGTGGGTTTTCTAGTTAGTAGTGGTAGACACAAATGCATGTGTGTCTTTCTCCAAGACCAAGCTAGTGGAAGACAAATGCATGTGCATTCTCTTATCAAGAGAATCAAAAAAAGAACACTACACATGCACATGCATGCTTGAAAGTGGACGGTTTTGAAGGCCAAAAAAAAATGGATTTTTATTCTCTTTTATTAGTATTTGATATTTATAAAATAGGTGGTTAAATTTTATAAATGTCAAATACTAATACACACATACATTGTCTAGTTTTGTAACTAGTTTATACAATTAACCATTTAATTGTATAAGTAGTATACTCTCATTATTATTTGATGTTATACAACTAATTTGTATAATACTTCAAATAATATTATTGAACAAAATATCCTCATAAATTGTTCCATCTCATATGCAACTTATTTAGAAAACCCATTTTCTAAATTGGTGTAAATATTTAATTGCATGATCATATCATCAATTAAATATTAATTGGTGTTTGCTAAGCTTGTTATTGGGTATAACCCGACTTGGATCATAACGTACTAACCACATCAATATTTTATGTGTCTTGGGCACATAGAATCCTACAATCTCCCACTTGCCCAAGATTCATAGAAGATTGATGCAAGCAGTAAATAACGCCTAACAACGGTTTACTACCCTTAATACGCATGACTTATGGCCATTCAATAACATCATCCCATTCAAGTACCCTACTTGAAATGATTTAGGTGAATCAATCATCTATCCTTTTGTTACAGATGTCATGTTAAATCCAAGGACACAGAATGATCATTCCTTGTTGATTTAACTTAATCAGGCCTTAGACATCTAACTCTCAACGAATAAGAGGAACAAATTCCATCTTGACTACATACGTTTCTCACAAACACCTCGTGTTATACCTGAACATACCCTTATATACTGTCCACTATTTCAGGACAGTGAAGAATTAGCTCAAGGTATAATACTTAGTGAATATCAAAACCCAATATGTATCTCAGGTCGGAGGATACCAAATGATATTCGCCTTTACTCAAATTTACTTATGATCAATCGATAAGATTCCATGTAGTAAAATTTGAGATGCGGGTTAGTCCAATATTTGTATCCCACAAATATCTATGAACCTTGTTAGCAACCCATTGCTCTATATTCATCCTTATGAATATCAACCAATCCAAGTTCATAATAGTCTTACCCTCACACTTGTTCCCACAAGTATGAACGACTACGGACATTTAGAGTAAATAATTTACTCATGGATTAAACATGCTAAATTGGAACATTAATTGAAACATTATAACCAAATAATTTCACTCAAATAATAAAGAGTTCCACATATTCAAATACAAAATTTGATCAAGTCCAATCACTAGAATATCGAAGTCCTAAGGCATAGGTATGACTTTCATGCCTTGCCCTTTCGAGGAGCTTCGTGAGTGGATCCGCAATATTTTGATCAAAGTGAACTTTGCGAATACATATCTTTCCCTTTTTCAACTTCATCCCTTATGTAGTTGAATCTCCGCTCATTGTGCCTAATCTTTTGATGTGCGCAAGGTTCCTTGATTTGAGCAATCATACCCTCGTTATCACAAAAGATTTGTAAGGGGTCTTGAATGGTAGAGACCATCCTTAGATTGGTGATAAACCTTTTTATCCAAGCAGCTTCCCAAGCTGCTAATGAGGCGGCTATGTATTCGTATTCTGTAGTGGACAATGCTACCCTATTCATAATGGAGACATACCTCGATTGTGATCGAGGATCATCTCGATCAGTTTCGAAACTAGCATCCGTGTAACCCTTTACAACTAGTTCCTCTTCATCAGATCCGTATATTAGAAACATATCCTTAGTCCTCCTAAGGTATTCTAATATACTTTCAACAGCCATCCAATGGCTGTTACTTAGATTCTGCTGATATCTACTTGTCATGCTTAACGTGCATGACACGTCCAGTCTAGTGCATATTATCGCATACATGATGGATCCTATAGCAGACGCATATGGGATGTCCTTCATACGATGTTGCTCATCCTTTGAGCTTGGACATTGAGATGCACTCAATATTGTCCCTCTTTGAATAGGTATTATACCTTTCTTAGAGTTTTCCATCTTGAACCTTTTCAAGATTTTATCAATGTATGCACTTTGGTTTAACCCTATCAACCGCCTCGATCTATCCCTATAGATCTTTATTTCCAAAATATAGACGGCTTCACCGAGATCTTTTATGGAAAAACAACTTCCAAGCCAGGTTTTAACACCTTCCATGGTTGGAATGTCATTCCCAAAATGTAATATGTCATCAACATACAATACTAAGATTGTGATTACACTCCCACTAGCCTTTTTATACACATGAGCCTTGTCAGTATCCAAGTTTCCATGCATATTTGTTTTCTTCTCGAAAACCCACTTGCATCCAACTGGTTTGGAGTTAAGTGGAGGGTCAACCAATTCCTAAACTTGGTTGTCATACATGGATTGCATCTCTACGTTCATGGTTTCCAGCCATTTGTCACAATCCGAATTGGACATAGCATTATGGTATGTAGTTGGCTCATCGGAGTCAATCTCATAGCATCCATCCATGAAAAATCCATATATTTCAGGTGGAATGCTTACTCTACCAGATCTATGAACGTTTTGTGTGTATTGATCAACCTCTTGATCATTATCAACAACCTCTTGTTGACAGCTAGTGTCAACCAAACGTGTATCGGCTTGTGGATCTTGATCCTCATCAAATTCCACTGTTCTATGCGTCATTCCTTCCATAAGGAACTTGGCTTCCAAGAACTATGCCTTTTGAGCAATAAATACCTTTTGCTTTGTTGGATCAAAGAAGTAGTATCCTATACAGTCCTTTTGGATATCCAACAAATATACACTTAGTGAATCGACTTTCAGTTGGTTTGGGTGTTAAGCTTAACATAAGCTTCATAACCCATACTTTTTAATATGATAGCGATGGAACTATTCCATTCCATATTTCAAAAGGCGTCGAATCCACTTTCTTGGTTTGGGCCATATTCAAAATACGAGCCTCGGAGAGTAGTGCGAAACCCCAAAATTATAGAGGTAGTGAGCTTATAGCCATCATAGGTCGAACCATATCCAATAGGGTTCGATCTCCTTTCAGACACACCATAATATTGTGGTGTTCCGGGAGAAGTAAGTTGTGAGACAATCTTACAACTTCCTAGATGATCCCAAAAGGCCTCACTTAAGTATTCACCTCCTCTATCTAAATGGAGAACTTTGGTAGTTCTATCAAGTTGATTTTCTACTTCATTCTTGAAGTTTTGAACATTTCAAATTCTTCATGTTTATGTGCCATCAAGTACACATGACCATAGCGACTATAATCGTCGGTAAAGGTAATGAAGTAAGTTTCATCATACCTTGTCATTGTCTTAAAAGGACCACATACATCCAAATGTATGATTCCTAATAAGTCTTTTGCCCTCTCATTAGTACCACTAAAGGGCGTGTTGTTCATCTTACCTTGTAAACAAGATTCACACTTATCAAATGAACAATTTTCATTTGTTTTCAAAAGACTATTCTTTTAAAGTGTTCAATTCCGATTCTTGTTTATGTAACTAAGATGACAATGACAAGAATAAGAGTCACTTAAACCATTTTAAGTCTCTTGGTGTATGATAGGTATAATGTGTTATTATAGGACGAATCATCATGAACCAATTCATAAATATCATTAGAAGGCATAGCCTTGAAATAATATACATCATCCATATAAACATAAATACCATCATTTACAAACTTTAAATCATAACCATATCGTTTTAAAAGGGAAACTTAAATCATGTTCCTAGTCAAACTAGGAGCATATAACATGTTTTGAAGAACAACTTCCAAACCTTTTGAAAGTTTCAAAACATAGTCTCCTTTCTTAAAGTGCTTATTTCTTTTGAACCCTTGCAACAGATTGCAATAGTGAGTTCCACATGTGGTATCCAATTACCCATGTGCTTTGATGAAATAACATTTAAGTCAATATGGATTATGAAAGTTATGCTTGAGGTTTGCCCAGCATCCCTCTTATTTCTCAACTCATTGAGATAGGTTGGACGATTCCCTTTCAAATGACCTATCTCACCATACTCAAAGCATGGATCGTTTTCGGTTACCTTACGCTTCATAAGCTTAGGTTTTGGAGGTTCCGCTTTGATCTTCCCTTCCCCTTTGCCTTTGATGTGCCCTCCTCCTTTGGCAACATTTGCCTTGGGATCGGGATTGGCCTCAACATCGTCGGGGTCGGGTTGGTTAGGAATAGGATCATCAAGGACATTTGCCTTTGCTCTTGCTTGAGAACAATTCTTAAGTTTCGAGACTGGTCCATAAGGTTATTATGGTTCAGACGATCCCTCTCTAAAATAGTTCTCAGTGATAGGGTATGGACGGTCGGGGTGGTAGCATTATTGTTTGCGGTCATTCTACAAATTTTTACAAAGTTCTTTTTAGTATTTCTGAAAATTTTCATTTTAATTATTAATACCCTTTATGTCTCATAGACAATTAATAATTAAAATCTAGAATCCAACGTTACATTCAAATAATGGTTAGGTGACCTTTATCCCATTATTCAAATTAACAAGGTAGTCAACATTTGACAATTGCAACCTTTTGCAACTTCTAGGGGTATGGGATCGACTTTAAACATCATATGCAAAGTCGGCATGTTAATCCCATCAACACCATTTGGAAACCATATTTTAGGTGATCCATTCAACATGGTTTGCAAATCAAGTTACCCTACTTGCACACACATGTGAGTTTACCAACACAAGTGGTTAGGTGACCTTTATCCCACCAATGTGGTATTCCCACCTTAAGTCATAAGTTCCCTCAAAATGGTTAGGTGACCTTTATCCCATTAAGAGTTTCCAAATAACTTAAGTGTTGTGCAAAAGGACGGTGTTAAACTTGTTTGAAAAGGGATTTTTAGTTTTCATTAATTCTAGTTTTGAAAACTCTATGTACCTTGTATTTGCATGCTTTCAAATACAAGGTATCCTATGGTTTATTTTAATAAAACCTCTTTTATTAAATCATCAATCCTTTTAATAACCTCTTATTAATCACTTAATGATTAAGAACCATAGATGCAAGGTATCTTATGGTTTATTTTTAATAAAACCTCTTTTATTAAATCATTAATCCTTTTAATAACCTCTTATTAACCACTTAATGATTAGAAACCATAAATTTTCAGCTTTTTAAGTTTGCTAATGAGTTTGTTATGCATATCCAAATATCAAACAACAATCATACAACAAACAACCAAACAAGCATAATATAAACAATCACAATGTGCATAACCATAGCTACTATTGTGACCACACTTGTTTGCCATCACAAGTGTGGTCATTTGGTCTTTCCTAAGGGTTGAATACAACACAAAATAGAGGTCTCCTTAGACACCCACTTGAACTTTCATCCATATGCTTCAAGTCCCTTTATTTGTGTCTTTGATGTCCATCTTTGGGTCTTCATTTTGTGCATCTTCCTTTTACAAAAATTATATCCTAATACATTTTTCTAATAAAAGAAATGCACCTAATCTATTTATTACATAACCAAATGAATAAATAATTACAACCCAAATAATAAACACAAATATTACAACCCAATTGAATGAATTAAAACAACCATTAAAACCATCCAAATCACACAAGGCCTTAAGCTAGGTTATGCACTTTAACAACCAATGATCATATCATTTATTCATATAATGAAACCCCACTTAAAACCACCAAATTTCAGCCAACATAAACTGAAATTTTTGGTTTTAAATATTGTCCAAACAATCAACATTTTATCAACATGTATTTCTTTCAAGATTTCATCACAAGCATGTATGATATAATCTTGAAAGTTGGGGATTCATCAAAACAGAAATGTAGCAGCCCATAATCAGCCTATTATGAGTTTAAAATCATCCTCTAAAACTAATTTTAAAGGACAAGAACAAGCAAGCTATCCACATAACCGGCTCTGATACCATTGTTGGGTTTGTTAGAACATAAAATCATAGTTTAACCATTTAAACTTTCAGAAAACGCAGCGGAAGTTTAGCATTATAATCTTGTTTATAAGCTGAAATATATGTTCATTAGATGACCATATTGATGTATAAAACAAACCCAAAGAACAAAGGATCATTTATGTGAATTAGCAAGCTATAAACATGTGAAAAACTACATAAAATCACAGCTTCATTGAGCTGTGATATATACCTTTCTGCAGCAGCTAAACTCGACAGAAAAGAGTTGTTAGATGCTCAAGAACTTGGCCAAGACTCCAAAGAAGGAACCCTCAAGCTAGTATACCCCAAGCTCCTTGCAAACACACCTTCTTGTTAGGTAGAATACACCAAGAATAGCTCCAAAACCTCTTGATTTTCTGCTGAAAACCCCTTTTTTTCAGCTTGTTAGAACCGTGGGTTCTAGAGGGAGAGAAGAGAGAGAGCTGATTTCTTTTGTTGCATATGATGAGAGTCATGATCATGGAATAACAAGAACCTTTCTTGTCATTAGAACACACTAAGAACAAACCAAAATCAGCTCAAAATCAGCTCTCATAAACCTTCAATGCTGCTGCCCAAAACCGTATGATAGAGAGAGAGAGGAGGAGCTGATTTCTTTTGTTTCTTGTGTTGCATGTGTGTTTGTCATGAGAATGTGAGAGTGGGTTTTCTAGTTAGTAGTGGTAGACACAAATGCATGTGTGTCTTTCTCCAAGACCAAGCTAGTGGAAGACAAATGCATGTGCATTCTCTTATCAAGAGAATCAAAAAAAGAACACTACACATGCACATGCATGCTTGAAAGTGGACGGTTTTGAAGGCCAAAAAAAATGGATTTTTATTCTCTTTTATTAGTATTTGATATTTATAAAATAGGTGGTTAAATTTTATAAATGTCAAATACTAATACACACATACATTGTCTAGTTTTGTAACTAGTTTATACAATTAACCATTTAATTGTATAAGTAGTATACTCTCATTATTATTTGATGTTATACAACTAATTTGTATAATACTTCAAATAATATTATTGAACAAAATATCCTCATAAATTGTTCCATCTCATATGCAACTTATTTAGAAAACCCATTTTCTAAATTGGTGTAAATATTTAATTGCATGATCATATCATCAATTAAATATTAATTGGTGTTTGCTAAGCTTGTTATTGGGTATAACCCGACTTAGATCATAACGTACTAACCACATCAATATTTTATGTGTCTTGGGCACATAGAATCCTACACATTAGTTATAGCGAACTAAAATGAACTTTGCATCTCATTTGCATTGTATTTTAGACTATAGCTGGATTTGCATTAGTTACACACACATAGATTATTAAGCTGTGCTTACTTAATTTGGTTGCCTGAGAACTTTTGCTTTAACATATCCCTGTGAGCTTACGACTACAGGGATGGTGACTCCGAGTTGCTGTGAGTCACGGGAATGGTTACTTACGAATTTCCTGATCTTTTGGTTACCTGAAAACTTTTGCTTTAACATATCCATGTGAGCTTATGACTACAGGGATGGTGGCTCCGAGTTGCTGTGAGTCACGGGAGGGGTAAGTGGAGCTAGGGTGACCATGCAAGGTAAATTACCATTACGGGTGCACACGTAATTGCAATTCTCCGTGCATGAGAAGTCTGGCAAATCTTACCATGAGGTAACGATCAGGAGTATCACAAGTTCTCTATTCTATACCCTAGGGTGTGCTAGGATCATAATTCTAGTAAGACCTTGTTAAGGGTAACCAAAACATTACTAACACTTACTATTACATAAGTCCTGTCCTACTTAGAGCCTTCAGGGTATTTCCAATCATGACATTGACTGCTTAGAATGAAAGTGGACTACAGGAAATATGGAGGAGTGATGATACTCTCTGCACGAACATTACGAATGATGCTAAGGAAAAATTAGGATGTCGTGTAACTGGTTTAAGCGTCATTCAAGGTATATCGTGGATGTGGTGGGAACGCTGCGGGGGACCCTATATATAAGCATCACCGGTATACTAAGAATGTGCTTAAACTGGGCTACGTGATGATCATGATGGCCTCAAGCATGGGTTATTGGAACATGATTATGTGATTATATGTCTTATGTGATTCCTTTTATACCTTGAATCTTATTAATACACATACAAATTCTCAAAATCATATTCAAAGGCATTGGTGCCTAAATCACATGATTTCCAAATTTCAAATTTCAAATCTCAAATTGATACTTATGGTTTTCAAATTCGTCAAGGTCTGTGCCTTACAACTTGAAACATGTAATGCTGGAAGAGCGTGATGCCTGTATCTCGGGGTGTTCTGTCTAGGCAAGGTATTCGTATAAATCCAAATCAGACGATGGATCTGTCTACCTTACCTGGGAATCCTCGAGATGAGTATCTGCTTATAGGTACGCATGTCTCCAACAAAGTTGTGGTTGACCTAATACTTTGATTAGTCATCATACTCGCTTTGATTTACGAATCAAACGATTACACTCGGAACATCTCATTGTTATTATGCCAATTCCCGGTTGTCGTTTTCATGTTGTATAGCTCATATTACCCAATTCTCATAAAATATCTTAAAAATATTTCAAAATGCCTACTCATCAAAACCGATCCCGATCTGGAAACTCTGGCCGTGAGCCCGAGAGGTCGCTGCGGTCATACCAACCCTCCTAACTCATCTGAATCAAGGCGCGACCCCTGCTCAAATCTCTGTTCGTCCTAACCCTCCACGTGCTTGTACCTATAAGCATTTCAGTTCTTGCAACCCCACTAAGTTCAGTGGAACAGAAGGAGCTACTGGATTACTACAGTGGTTCGAAAGCATCGAGAACGCTTTTCTAAACACCGAACGGTCTTCAAAACTTTAAACCGTTACTTATGGATTCCAAGTTCTCTTAAGGAGATGTCCCATAACTGAGAACATGCTATGCTGTGGATGGAATTCCTACATCTCAAGATACTTTTTCTAAGCAAAGTGTAAATAGTGATTTGATTCGATCATTGAATCCATTTACTTGACTCGAAACCCTTGAGATGAGTAATCACTCATAAGTACGCGTGCCTTTAATAAGGATATGGTTGACCTCATATCCTGAGAAGTCCATGTATTCCCATCGATTGTGAATCGAATGTTCACCTCTCATTGTGATATCAATCATTTTTGTCTTTGATTTCGTCTACCCGATTTAAACCATCCAAGACTTGAACACCATCATAACAAATTCTGCCATCTCGAACTTTGAGCTTAAGCTTGAAAGCATGATTTTTCCTTTGTTACACGGATGTAACTTGAAATTTTCCGAATATCTAATTGATATTAATTTTCTGAAATTTTCAGGTTAATTGGAACCCGACCCTTTGTGCTAGCATTTATTCTTTGCAACGCATTCAAGGTGAGTTTCACGGCCCCATTTTACTTTCTTTCCTTTTTGGGGGAGAAAACATACAAACACTATTTTTGTTATGGTTGCCAGTATTATTGATATCGCCTGTTATGTTAGTGGGAAACGCATTTGAAAGTCCTTACAGTATCAAACCGTTAGTAATGAATTAGCGAGGTAATTTTGAGTAGTACTACTGGGTCTGACAAACCCCGCCCGGGCTAGTTGCGCTAGCTTGATTGGAGGTCGAACGGGTGCTAAATTGACCGAACGATTGCCACGGTCGGTTAAGACGTGGTGGAAAGGCACTAAACACACACAGTCAGCTTCGGTTTGAAACACTAAATAACTTTTTTATAGACTCGCTACCTATCGATATGCTTTATATACTAAACCATGTGAAACGTTTTTCTGACACATTTCTGGTTGATTAAACCATGTGAAACGCTTTTCTGACACATTTCTAGTTGATTAAACCATATGAAACGCTTTCTGACACATTTCTTGTTGATTAAACCTGTGGACTCACCAACTTTATGTTGACACATTTTAGCATGTTTTCTCAGGTCACAGAAACGTACAACGTTAAGAACTCAGCTAGGATGCATTCATGGCATACATCACAACCCAACTGAACTATTTTGTTGAACGTTATTGATTCTCATGGTTGAAACGCATGTTGAAACGATTCGCTGTTGATTTCTATTTTCGAAACGCTTCCGCAAATCTGAAACACTCATGATTGATTTAAAAGTCTAATTACATAATGTGATGTTTTGTAATTACTGTGTCTGGTGTAACTGATGCTATCTGAGATCCTGGTATGTCACACGCCTGACGGTAAAACCCCGTTAGCGGATTTTGAGGGTGTGACAAGCAGGCGGGAGGGTGGGAGTTGCTGGTGGAGTGGGAGTCGATGGGTGTGGGTGGGACGACAAGGTGGTCGTGACGGCGAGGGGTGACGACAACAAGGTGGTCGAGACGGAGAAGGGCGGCGGCGGCGAGATGGTGACGACGATGAAGAGTTGCAGTAGGTGGGTAATTTGATGAATATCTATGGTGGGAAGGCCAATATGGGGCTATGCCACTTGGTAGAGGCTTTGCCTCTTAGAGAGGAGGTCTTGGGTTCAAACCCAAACATGATGTAACTTGGTGTATTTAGGAGTAGGATATATTTGTCGTTCAAAAAAAATCTACGGTGAGAAGGGTTTTATTTGGGGAAGGGTGCAGCAGGCAAGTTTTCATTCAACGCCTTATTTACTTAACCATTTAAAAATGAATAACATGATTAATAGGTGTTATTTATTTAAAATAAACACATCTCTCTCTTACCGATTCAGATGTAGTCTTTTAATGAAACCACTAAGAGGCTATTAACCAACCCCTTATTGACGATGGTGGTTTTAATTTTTAATGTTTTTAACTTTAATTCTAAACAATGATTTTATATATTTTTAATATTTTTAACATAAGGGGCAACTTGGTCCTTTTACATACAACTAATAGAAAAATCTAACGACTATTAGTCTAAAGGACTAAAACTGTGACAAGTTTTCAAATAAAGGATGTTTGCAAATAAAACAAATAAACATACCCAGTATATCTCATTAAAAAGCAGGGTGTGGGAGGGGTAGTTGGATGCGAGTCTTTCATTATTTAGAGAAAATAAAGGATGTTTATTGTAATTTATAAAGTTAAATGACAAAAGGTGAATTTTTAAACAAACTGAAATGACAAAAACGTAATTTAGTCATTTCATCTTGTAACACTTTTTATATTTTTTTCATTTTCTTCCACTCACAACCAATCACAACCACTCACAAATAATAATAAAAAATATATGAAGAATAGTGATCCTCCAAATATAAAAGAGTATTATAGTTTTTCTTGCAAATTTAGGAGATGAGGATCTGGATGAAGATATCTAATATAGGAGTCAAATAACACAAAGTTTTAATATTTCTCTTGAAATTCAGAAACGGGATGGGTATGGGGATTCTATTGTAAATGCTCTTACACGTCACATATTAGAGCACCATCATGTTACAAAGAACTAGCTTCTCGCCTTTGGAAACTACACCTGGGGGTGTTTATGGTCCTATTCGGCCAAGATTTCTAATTAAATGATGGTTTGGCGGTTCGTTTTGACGGTATACTATTCGGTCTTGACTATTTATACGGTTTGTGGTGTTGATTTTATTTTATGTAAAAAGCAATAATTTTGTGTGTTTCTTGTGTGCAAACTATGGGATCGTTTCCTGCGTCATGTTATATAATTATTTGTGTATTTTCTTATGTGTTTTCATGTGTTTTCTTTTGTGGTAGGTTGGATGCAACTATAATTGATGGAATCCGTTAAGATTTTGTTTGTTTTTGTAATTCATGAGCTTTAAGTCTTTAAGATATTGTGTGGCATGTCGATGGCTGTTTTAGTGTTTAAGAATGCTCTTCCTAGCTATTTTTTAATATATTGAGATGATGTTGCATCAAGATAAAAAAAATAAATAAAAATCCACCGGCTCCACCTCAAAATATTTTTGTTTAAAGTGAGACTTAAACAAAAATTTTATACGTCATGCCTTGGGTACCCCAATTTAAATATTATATATATATAAAATACAAATAATAAATTTATATCTATATATTAATTTAAAATATTATAAATAACAAATATTTTTAATTGAAGAGCAAGATGGATCATATATAAAGACTAGCAATAAGCTAAACAAAAATACAAACACCAATAAAAAAATAATGTAACAAATCTAATAATCTCATACATAGAAATATAGTATCAATTTTAAGAAAAGCAAGATATTGACGTATCTTTACAACATCATTCCAAAATAAAACAAAAATAATCCAGCAAGATCTTGGCGTATCTTTACACATCATTACCTAAAATAAAAAAACAACAACAAAAAAAGGGTGTTATGTTTCGCACACCATTGATTAGACATTTCATAGTAAACGGTCGTTTACTATGCTGTAAACGGTCGTTTCCTTATCTGCAAACGGTCGTTTCCTCGAATGCAAACGGTCGTTTCCTCCACCTGCAAACGATCGTTTATTCCCATGCATACTGCCGTTTACAGCCCTGTAAACGGTCGTTTGCTTTAAAAGAAACGGTCGTTTACTTTTTCATTCAATTCCACAAACGGTCACATGCATACTACCATACGAACCCCAACCACTCCACTCAATAAATTCAACCATTTTTCACATTCATCTTCATTTTTCACCACCATCATTCTTCTTCAACATCATCTTCATTTTTCACCTTAATTTTCATTCATCACCTTCATCTTCTTCACAATCATCTTCCTTTTTTTTATTTGAACAAAGGTTAGTTTATTAAGGTTGGTTTTCTTACTTTTCTTGTTATTATTCTAATAAACTAGTTTAATATATATTTTATTGTGTTACTAATTTTAATTATTGTAGGTAATGGCTTCAAGTTCACGTCAAGACACAGCGTCGGTTCGTGTTTCTAATCATCCTTGGCTCCAGTTTCGACGAGGGTCAGATGAATATAAAAGACTTCAGAAACTTTTAGATAAAGAATTTGAGCCTTCACGTTCGATATCTTGGAGTTTGTTACGGGACGTGGGGGAATTTACTCGTGCTCGTGACATGATGAACGAGCCGTGGAGAAGATTTTTTGCAATTAGTGGTCCACAATATAAGGAGCTTTGTTTGGAGTTTTTCTCCACTTTTAATTTCGATTCGAACAATCATAACTACAGGTATACAAATTTAATTGGATTATATATAATTTCATGTTTACATTTAATTGAAGTTATATTTTTTTAACAGTGATACCGATGCTATCAGTTTTGTTCTCGGGGGGTGCCACGTAATTATTCAGTGGCCGATTTTGGTGTTTTGATGGGTTTATATACAGTTCAAGAGACCCATCAATCTGATTTTTTGGAAGGTCTTACACAATTTCCAGAAGATTATAATGATGAAATATTTTGGGAAGAAATTGGTGATGGCCAATATATACCTAACAATAAAACAAAAGCTACAAGAATGAACGATCCGTTGTATAGAGAATTTATTTATGTTTTATTAATTGTAATAATGAATTTATTTATGTTTTAGTTATTGTAATAAGAATTTATTTATGTTTTATTAATTGTAATAATGAATTTATTTATGTTTTAGTTTTTGTAATAAAGAATTTCTCTTTTAATTGTCAAATGAATTTATTGGGAAATTTGTACAGAAATCTTTTCTCCAGCTCATATGATGAGACAGAACGTAGTTTATCATGGCTACAACCGGGTCCAGCTCCTCATCAACATTGGATGATAATGCCATACACAGGATTATTGATCGCCAACAGATTTAATGTGATTCTTCAATGCTTATCTCCCACTGAAAGTGCAACTTATTTTCCGCTATGGACAGGTCCGGATGAACTCATGTACCACCAATTCATTACTATTGCACATGTGTATGGTTGCCACTACGTCTCTGTGCGTTTGGAGGGTGAATATCCATTGCCTTTCATAACGCCGTTATGGAATTTTTACAAAAGTAATAATGCGGCTGTGTGGGAAAGAAAGTACGAGGAGAGACTTCAAAGATATAGTCAATATATACTTCGAAATAAAACTGTTACTCGTTTCAATATAGATTAGATTAGTATCACTTGTAACTGTTCTCTTATAAGGTTCAAATATTTTAAACTTATATATAAATTATTCGTTTAGTAAAAAATCATATAATATAAAATTTAATATAATTAATAAAATTTAACATAATTAATAGAAAAACTTAATACTTATATTTATTCATAAATTTAAAATAATAATATTAAAAAAACACAAACGACCGTTTAGGTCATAGTAAACGACCGTTTACTATTGTGTAAACGACCGTTTGCAGATCTGCAAACTACAGTTTAAAACCATGCATACGACCGTTTGCTAAACCCTAAACGACCGTTTACAACTTGACAAACGACCGTTTGTCAAGGTGGTGTAAAATTCCCAACCGGTGGTGTATGGATCAATGCTGCCCAAAAAAATCCACCGACTCAGAGCATTCACAACCCGTGCCCTATAATCATGTGAGTGTGTTTGGTATATTATATGGAATGATTTTGAGTGGTTGTGAGTGAAGGAGAGAGAAAATGTTATTGTGGATTGGTATATTTGAAGAATCACTGTACAATCCTTATAAATTTTTTAATATTTTTTAAAGTGGTTGTGAGTGAGTGAGAGAGAAAGAAGTAATGATAAGGGTATAAAAAGTATTATTTAATTGAAAGGAGAGAGAAGAAGTTGTGATTTTTAGTGTAATTATATAGATAAAGATAAGGAATGAGACGTGAATGCTCTCGCTTTTCAGTTTTCCCTCTATAAATACAACGGTACGGTCCGGTAGTCCACAGCAACACACAACCCCCCTCTTTCTCACACACACGAAACACACCACACACACACATACTGACATACGCACAGTCTCTCTGTCTTCATCAAGCCCCTGCGGTCCTTTCAACCATCATTTCCACCACCATCATCATATCGTTTGGTTCAATGGACGAAGTCGACGACATAGACACGGTTCAAGTGTTCAACGACGTTCACTACTCACTACGATTCATTCAGTATAACGCTCGCTCGATCACCCGATCAGGTCGTTTCTTACATGCATTTGCGTATTCTGTGACCTAATTTCTTCCTCATCCTTTTATCTTCTTCTTATTTGCTTATTAGTTGCTACGACTGATTAGGAGTGATTGGTGCCGATTTTTGATATATTGATTGTGCGCTTTAGTGTCGTCTGTTGTATATTCTAATTATTACCGTTTTTGGTGCAGAGGCCCGTTGTAATTTCTTAACTGCTTCTTATCTGATTACCTAAGCGTATTGGTATTGATGCTTTATAACTTATATGTTGATTATGTGTTGTGTAAGTTCATATGATGTATATAATTTTATAGAGTGATCAATCGATGATTGAACAGGGGAGTAATGCTGTAATAGTGATAGAGAAGTTTCATCTCACTAAGCAAAAGTATGCTAGATAGTCGATGCTCTCTCGAATGGTTTTTCAGAAAGGGTCCAGTAATGCCTTGCCACGTGGAAAAACTTCTCCAAGTTTATAACTAATTTTCGGATTAATAAATAATGACAAAATGTTGTTTAAACTTTAAACATCTTTGAAAACACTATTCTTTTACCTTGAGATTTAATAATACAATACTATGCCTAAACTTGTTTGGCCTTTCAGAAAGGGTCAGTAATGCCTTGTCTGTAACGGTACGAGTTACCACACTATACAGCCGTTCTGGATTAAGTGTTATTGCATTACATTTAGTTATGAAGACTATTATCGTCATGATATTTCAGTTTGTTATCATTATTGAATTGAAATTCACATAAGATTCTTCATATTTACAATATCATAAACTAAGTTCTCCTTATTTATTATGTAGCAATGATTAATTAGCGGAGACTGTGGAGTTAACTAATTATGAAAGTCATGCTACCAGAGCTGGAATTTCCTATCACGATAATCTTACATGAAAGCTCCATGTGCTGGAACTCTGACCTCTGGGATGAGGGTACATTGGGTACCGCAGAGTTACCTCTAATTGATATGGGTAAAAGATACTTCTGCTAGTCCACTTACATACAATATTTCATCCAAATTGAAGCCCATTTTATTAACTCATCAACATGATTTCGATTTTCAGCCTTAATCTTATTACCTTAATTTCACATTAGATGAATATTTCAAACTGTAGGTCATTAGCCAACTTCAGTTTAAACAACAGGATGGTAATATTAAATTTTATCATGTCCCATCAAGTACCAGGTTAAGCCCTTGATCATATACACAAGTACCAAGAGTGAAGAAGCTCTCTTAGCTGCTACACAACAAATGGTAATATCATAATTTCACTGTGGTCTTTATCCAGTATCCACATTTAGCATTTGGATTCTGTATTTACTCCTATCAGTGATGCTAGAGTATCTTTTACGTCACTGAATTTGATCTTTCCAATGAACCAAGAAAAAATCTTCTTTTGAGGTTCATACGTATTGATGAATTTGGGTAGGGAACTCTTACTGAAGTTAGTTATCGAGAAAAGTGTAGTGTCAATAATGATATATGTTTATTGTATTCTGTATTGTACACTGATCATGCCCCTATTTCCCTTTCTAGATGGTATATGTCTCTTTGGCGGAACTGTTGATCATTTATCTCAATGCATGATCCAGTAAAGGTTTGTTACTCTTTAAATGTAATTCTTTGTTTAATCTAAAGAACTTTTGATTTCTTTATGTGATACTAATTTCTTTAATGGATGTGCAGGTGTATATGGTTGTATAGTGTGCACCTGCTCATGCTGACCATAGTAAATTACTAGACCCTCATTTATGAAGTATTGAGCTTTTTGTATATTTATATGGGTGATCCAAAATTTCTCAAGTTGCTTCTAGCAAGTATACTATATTTTTTCCGTTTAAGGAATATTTGATATTTTTTCATTAGGATCCACTATAGTCTATAGCTACTGTAACTCTATCTTTTTCATTTCTTTGTCATGAAAAAATGTTTCAAATTCCAAGTTTGGTATGTACTTGTGTTGATTGGACCAGGTAAGCTTTGCTCCTTTGTTCTAAAGTTCCACTTAGTATTTTTAACTACTCTAGTGGTAACCCTGCCATTTTAATTAAGTCTTCTTTTTCCATACCATTGCTTTTTCTGGCAGGCTATTAATCAATTCTTGAGTTGCGACAGTCTGCATCATGCATCCCAGTTAGATTCAGTTACAGCCAAACAGAAAGATAGTGATACTTCGTCCTCCAAGTACTACTTACCTATTTGTTGCATTTTTTTCCTGGTTTATTAAAATTTTTGTAGGTGATTGGTGTTATTGATGTGAATAGAAGTTAAGACAAAGTTTACTAGGCAACTGTGAAAGATGGTTTTCTGTGATGAGGTTAGGAACATTATTATTTGCTTACATAACCAGCAGCCGGATGAAACTTCTCTTCATAATAAAGCACAGCTGGATAACCGGACCAGATATACAAGAAGTATCCAGACTTCTTCATAATAAGGTGCAATTAATTCCTGTTACAAATTGTTTTAATCTGAGTTAACATTGGAACTTTAACAACTTGTATCTATTGCACCAATATGATAATATCACCGCTTCACATGCAGGTGTGTTCTTGGACCCT
Source organism: Flaveria linearis (assembly GCA_024085815.1). Lineage (NCBI taxonomy): Eukaryota > Viridiplantae > Streptophyta > Magnoliopsida > Asterales > Asteraceae > Flaveria > Flaveria linearis. Next base: position 7,464,684 of record CM044002.1, read on the forward strand.
GCATGTCTTCCTTACATGTCTAGAGACAAATTGCTCCTACAAGTTGTTTATAGGTATGTTATGTTTTATTTTGTACCATGTTGGTTTTCTCTAGCACTTACAAACACACCTAGAGATGACACTACAACCCCATGTAGTTTCTCACAATCCTTTTGAATTACGTGAGTATGCAACTAAGCGACCAACCGACATAAGTTGGAATCATGATCAGGTTGTCAGTTTAAGTTAAACAGTGCTGGAATTAGTCATGTAGACGAGGGTGTTTAGAAAATCAAAGTGCAAAATCTATAACACAATTTAAAGTTTGAGACAGTAAGATTCAGGTGGATTTAAAAACGAATTGGGGTGGTGATCAAGTGTCGATCAATTGATGCACGCTTTTTATTAGTTTATGATATTTAAAGGCTAGTTTATTAAATATTAGTCCGCATTAGCTATGGGATATAAACTTTGAGCCGTGACAACCGAAGTGAAACAGTAACTGACAGTCCCACATTGGCTCAGTGAAGAGTACAAAGAGGAAGGGCCTGCCTACATTAAGTGAGCTTCAGGAAGGGAGAAAGCATACCTTTCTCGGCCTTTTGGCTAAGATCAAGTGTAGTATCTGTTCTTATCAGTTTAATATCTGATATGTGGGCCATCGGCCCACTTGATATTAATCTATTTTTTAAGGGGAAATGCCCACCACAATAGCTTGCTATTGGGGTCTTTGAGCGTTGCCTTGGTGTTGCACTACTGCCTTGGCTTGGCCCACCCTTGAAACCATTGTTAAAGTTATCTCTTTAAATAAGAAATTACTTCTGCTTTTTTTATCAACACATCATTTTAACTATTAGATTGAATATTTCAATCTTTCAGTGGTAAGCATGGGTATCTATGTATAAATTTTTAATAAACTGCTCAAAACAAGGTTTGGTGTTGCGTGAACTGCTATCTTTTGAACTGTGTATTAAAGTGTTATAACTTGGGTTGAGTGGAATATATTTCTAGAATGTTGAAAGTGAATATCGAACTCTCTTCAGGCTCTTACTTTCGCTAAGTATTTCCAGACAGGATATCTGTTGACAGGATATCCGTTGTGCTTTTTTTTATAGAAATTAGATGAATGCGAGTTAAGAGGAACTTCAAGAGTGAATTTGTTGTAAAGCTTTTAAGCATGTCCTGTTTGTGAATGTTTTGCTTTGATGCTAAATTAGAACACTTTTGTTTTGTTTCTAGTTCACCAAGGCGGAAGGTGATGTTAAAAGGTTCTACTAGCGCAATGCAAAGACACGAGAGCTGGAAAACATTTTAAGAGATGTATCAAAAAATCTTAGGTATTAAAAAGACGCTGTCACTTATATTAAGAAACTCTCCTTTCTGCACACAAGATATGCAACTTTTGGAATTGAGTAATTTTTTTCTATGCTCCCCACTGGTGTAATTGATTCTTCATGCTCATATTTTAATATTAATCCTATCGTTTTCAAGACATGGAGAGCGCTATTACATGGGACTTGGTGTCATATTCTTGAGTTCTCGTTGCATCTTCTCTAGGGAATCAACTTTGCAGCAGTACTTGACTGGTCAGATGCATTCTTAATTTGTCCCTCACTTATTGTCTTCATCTCCTTAAATTGCTTTTGTAACATGATGTTTGATCTGTTCTTGATTATAATTGCTAATGGCCGTATAGCTTTTTAGTCATTGGCATTGTTTTGCCACAAAAACAATTATGTAAGACCCCACGATGATTGCTGAAGCTGTGCTTGATATTCATGACAGAAGGTCAGATGTTACTAAAAGCTTCTTTCTGTTCACACACATACACAACTCCCAAAGCTGGTTTTTTCATAATGGACTGTTTAAGTGAATTCATATGCACAATGCGGCAGTAACATTTCGCTGATCCTGTGACCATATGTATTTTGCAGGAAATAACAGCTGACACATTTATTCCTATTGATGCAAAGATTATTGATCATGGTATTTGGAGTGTTATCTTGTTTATTGTTTTGTGGCTTTTTCATGGAGACTGTTTCTTACATCTTATGAAGACTTTTACTACTCTTTCATATTCCATTTCTCTGGGATTGTTCATATCATTACATGACCTAATTATACATGCAAAGCGTATATATCAAGCAGGTTATATCTACTTAGAATATGTTTCTACTAGTATTTGTTTCACATAAACCTGAACATAGGTCCGATAAAGCCTGTTGAACACGGTCACAGAAATCAGAGTTTGCTATCAAGATTGAACTCTTTTAATTCACTGATCACATTATCATTTGAAATGCAGGTAGATTAATAGATTTCTTACTCTACACTTTGTGGTAAACAACCTCATGGACAAAGTGTAGATTAATAGATTTTCTTACTCTACACTTTCTTGGTCACTATGTTTACTAGACGAATTTGGGGAGGGAATATTCTCGAGAAATGTGTAGTTTTATACTTTGTTTAATGATCTATGTTTATTGGATTCTGTTTTGTACACTAATTATGCTCCTATTTCCATTTCTAGATGGTATCGGTCTCCTTGGTGGAACTACTTATCATTTATCTCGATGCATGCTCCCGTAAAGGTGTTACTCTTTAAATGTGATTCTTTATTTCATCTGAAGAACTTTTAACTTTTTTTTACGTGAAACGCTGAAATCTGTCAAGGATATTCTAAAGGTGCGGAACCTATCTTTTTATTCTTCTTGATCACATGGTAATTTCTTAGATGGATATGCGGGTGTATATTGTTGTATAACCTGCACATACTCATGCTGACCATATCAACTTACTAGAATCCTCATTTAGGAGGTATTGGGTTTTTGTATATTATGTGGGTGATCCAAAATTTCTCGAGTTGCTTATAGCATGTATACTATAGATTTGCAGCTTTAGGAATCTTTATATCTTGTCATTAGGATCCACTATTGCTAATGTTAGGCCGTTATGATCCACTATAACTCCATCTTTTAAAATTTCAACTCCCAAGTTTGGTATGTACTTGTGGGATTGGACCAGGTAATCTTTGCTCTTTGTTTCATGTTCCACTTAGTAGCACTCACTTAACTAAAAAAGTGCCCAATGTTTAAAATGCTTCCTTCACTATGGTTTTGATTCTACTGTTTTAGGGGTGAAACAATATATTTTGTTAAAATCTTTTTTAATGTGGGGGACTTCATGTCAACTATCTTTATTATATGGATTATATAAATAATTGACTGGTTTTTATGCGTTTGACATAGTTGTTGATTATTTACATGCATGTTAAATGGAAAGTTATGCTGCTTATACATAATATGACTTGTTAACAGCTTTTATCTGTATATGCTTTTATCTTGTAGAGATTTTCTGCACTTCTGCATATCTACATGATATCTAAACTAGTTGTCTGAAAGTCTTCATGAGCATGCTAACTATTTTAGTGGTAATCCTGTCGCATTTAGTCTTCTGTTTTCAAGTTATTGCTTAAGCCGGCATGCTATTAATCAATTCTTGAGTTTTGACAGGCTTCTCAGTGGATTTAGCTTATGTATATGAATTGGTTGGTTGCCTTTTTCTATTGTTGTGATCCCTCATGTCATAATATGCTTCAAGTTAGATTCAGTTGTGAAACAGAGAGAAATTGTTACTTTGTCCTCTAAGTATTCCTTAGCTTTTCGTTGCAATTTTTTCTGATTATTGGAATGTTTGTAGGCGACTGTTGTTATTGATGTAAATAGAAGTAAAGACAAATGGTTACTAGACAACTGTGAAAGATGGTTTTTATGATGAGGTTAGGTACATTATTAGTGGCATACTTAGTTACCTAACCACCTTTTTTCTTCATGATGTGTATGTTCTATCAACTTGATTTAACTTTTCTTCATAATAAAGTGCAGCTGGATGAACTGGGCCAAATATACGTGGAGTTTCCAGACTTTTTGGATCAGGTGCTATTATATCCTGTAAAAGTTGTTTTAATCGAGTCAACACCAGAACCTGAACAAATATATCAAGTAACTTTCTGTATCTATTGCACCTTTATGATATAATTACTTCACATATAATTACTAAACATGCAGGTGTGTTCTTTCGAACATGCACGTCTTCCTTACACATCTAGGGACAAATTGCTTCTTCAAGTTGCTTATATAAATCAAATAGGTATGTTTTGTTTTTTCTTGTACCATGTTTGGTTTTCTCTAGCACTTACAAACAGACCTAGAGAAGACAATATGAACCCCATGTAGTTTCTGACAGTCCCTTTGAATAACGTGAGTATGCGACCAACCAAGACAAGTTAGAATCATGAGCCGGCTCTCAGTTCAAGTTAAACATAACTGGATTTAGTCATGTAGATGAGGGTTTTTAGAAAATCAAAGCACAAAAACTATAACAAAATGTTGAGTTTGAAACAACAAGTTTCAGAAAAATTTGGAGTGGTGCTTAAGTTTTGATTAATTGAAGGACACTTTATGATCTTGGCAGTTAAGCAGACATTAGTCAGCATTAGTTTATGATCTTTAAAGGCTAGTTTTATTAGATATTAGGCCGCATTAGCTATGTAATATAAACTTTGAGAGATGACAACTGAAGTGAAACAGTAACTGACAGTCCCACATTGGCCAAGTGAAGAGTACAAAGTGGAAGGGCCTGCCTACATTAAGTGAGCTTCAGGAAGGGATAATCATACCTTTCTCGGCCTTTTGGCTAAGATCAAGTGTAGTATCTGTTCTTATCAGTTTAATATCTGATATGTGGGCCATCGGCCCACTCGATATTAATCTAATTTTTTAAGGGGAAAGGCCCACCACAATAGCTTGCTATTGGGGGTCTTGAGTGTCGCCTTGGTGTTGCACTACTGCCTTGGCCTGGCGCACCCCTCCAAACCATAGTTAAAGTAATCTCTTTAAACGAGTAATTACTTCTGATCATTTTTATCAAAACTTCATTTCTAACTGTTAGATTGAATATGATACGAAGCCAAGCAGGCCAGGTCCTAATCGGATGGGGCTGTTTACCGGGTCATAGGGTCTTCATGGAAATCAGCCTAGTGGGGTTAGTAGGTGCGTTGGTCATCTAGTGTTTATGAAGAAACTGCAGCGTAACTCCCCTTGTTCTTCCTATTTATGTTTAATTCCTAGGATGTTTGTCTTGTCTAGTTTATTTTCAAATTTATCCAAGTATTGTTAGTACTGGAGATTTGCCCTTCTCGAAATGGGCCGACTAGTGAATTTCACCTTCGTTTGCATCTTAGTTTTCTGGGTTCTATAATTTGGTTCCATTGCCTGGAATACTACAATGGCTCCCTCAACCCGCAGTAACCCAGAAGGAAGTGCATCGAACCCTGATCCTGTTGCGGTTCAATTGGCTGCGATCGCAGCTCGCCTAGAATCCATGGAATCATTGAAGGAGGATATTGCATCTCTCAAGTCACACGCAGAAAAATCCAGCAGGGAAGCAGGAAGGTATGAAGATGGCGAGACTTCCTGGAACCGGAATCATACTACCCGCCCTCGAAACAAGATCGAATTTCCAAAATACAGCAGAGGGGATCCATGTGGCTGGACACTTAAGGCTGAAAAGTATTTCTGTCATTATGACATACCTGATCGTGAGAAGGTAGATGTGGCTTCGATACATTTGGAAGGCGACGCGTTGGATTTCTACTCCTGGCTTTCGGTCGATCAGTCTATAGCATTTTGGGAGGAGTTGGTTCAGGCATTTACCAAAAACTTCGGATCTGCAGAATTCCAAAATCCAGATGAGCACCTGTGTAGCATCAAGCAAACAGGTTCGGTTCAAGAGTATCATCAAGAGTTCGCAACGATGTCTGCCCGGGTTACTAATTGGCCCGACCACTGCCTCTTGGGAGTGTTTTTGAACGGGCTGAAGGAGGAACGGAAGTCTGATGTCCGCATCCACAAACCTCGAACAGTCTCTAATGCTATGAGTTTAGCATTAGAGTTCGAATCAAAGGTCGATTGTAACCAAACAGAGCAGATTTTGAAGCCGACTGCTGCTACTATCAAACCAGCCCCTAGAACATCCGCACAAGCAGTCACCACCACTCCAGTTTGCATTTCCGAGACAGAGAAACAGGCTAGGTACGTTAAAGGAGAGTGTTTCCTGTGTGGGGAAAAATATGGTCTGGGGCATAGGTGTAAAACCAGCTCCTTACAACTGTTGGAGGCTAGTGATCAGCGCATTCATGATCATGCAGCAGATGTAGGGGATACCGGAGAGTTGGCTGAGGTTAGCCTGCATGCCATGATGGGCATGCCACATCACCCAACCTTGACTGTGTCGGGTTTGATCAATTCGTCTAAGGTAGCGGTCCTAATAGATTGTGGCTCAACCACAATTTTATTACTGACACCTTGGTTTCTCAGATTGGCTTACCTGCACAAGAGGTCGTTCCAATTGGGTAGGAATTGGGAACGGAGATGTCATCCGCTGCAATCAGATCTGCAGAGATGTCCTACTACACATTGTCTGCAACTCACTCAAGATTTCTACCCTTTTCGTCAGGGGGAGCGGACGTGGTCCTTGGGATACAATGGTTGGCTACATTGAATACTGTACAAGCCAATTGGAGTGAAATGTTCTTAAAGTTTACGGTAAGAGGACAACAGTATAAACTGCAGTGAATGGCACCTGGGAGTCAGAATGAGCAGCTTTTCATCACCATTCTGCCAAGACATTTGAGGGCGATTCATTAGACAGATCAGGTTGGTGGTCCAGTGGACGACTTGAGGTCAAGTCGCTTCTCCGGGGGGATGCATTGATACGAATCCAAGCAGGCCAGGTCCTAATGGGGTGGGGCTGTTTACGGGTCAAAGGGTCTTCATGGAAATCAGCCTAGTCGGGTTAGTGGGTGAGTTGGTCATCTAGTGTTTAGGAAGAAACTGCAGCTTAACTGCCCTTGTTCTTTCTATTTATGTTTAATTCCTAGGATGTTTGTCTTGTCTTGTTTATTTTCAAATTTATATAAGTATTGTTTGTACTGGATTTTGCCCTTCTCGAAATGGGCCGACTAGTGAATTTCACCTTTGTTTGCATCTTAGTTTTCTGGGTTCTATCAGAATATTTCACTTTTTCAGGGGTAAGCATAGGTATTTATGTATAGATTTTAATAAACTGCTCAAAACAAGGTTTTGCTCAAAACATGGGAAGCAAGCTAACGAGTGCTGAACAATCCATATTTAATAAAATTACACCAAGATGAAATGATGCTAAGATGTCTTTTATGTGACCAAATGTGATCTCTCTGGTCAACCAAGAAATAATCTGCATTTGAGGTTCGAACCAATGCTAAAGACTTAAAAGGCATCCTACTTCTCGGTCTTTATGTTTACGAGATGAATTTGGGAAGGGAATAGTTATCAAGAAATGTATAGTTCATACTTTGTTTACTGATCTATGTTCATTGGATCCTGTCTTGGGAAGGGAATAGTTATCAAGAAATGTATAGTACATACACGTCTTCCTTAAACATCTAGGGACAAATTGCTTATTCAAGTTGCTTATATAAATCAAATAGGTATGTTTTGTTTTTTCTTGAACCATGTTTGGTTTTCTGTAGCATTTACAAACAGACCTAGAGAAGACAATATGAACCCCATGTAGTTTCTGACAGTCCCTTTGAATAACGTGAGTATGCAACCAACCAAGACAAGTTAGAATCATGAGCAGGCTCTCAGTTCAAGTAAACGTAACTGGAATTAGTCATGTAGATAAGGGTTCTTAGAAAATCAAAGCACAAAAACTGTAACAAAATGTTGAGTTTGAAACAGCAAGTTTCAGGAAGATTTGGAGTGGTGCTTAAGTTTTGATCAATTGAAGGACACTTTATGATCTTGGCAGTTAATCAGACATTAGTCAGCATTAGTTTATGATCTTTAAAGGCTAGTTTTATTAGATATTAGTCCGCATTAGCTATGTAATATAAACTTTGAGAGATGACAACTGAAGTGAAACAGTAACTGACAGTCCCACATTGGCTAAATGAAGAGGTACAAAGTGGAAGGGCCTGCCTACATTAAGTGAGCTTCAGGAAGGGATAATCATACCTTTCTCGACCTTTTGGCTAAGATCAAGTGTAGTATCTATTCTTATTAGTTTAATATCTTATTCCACTCAATATTAATCTAATTTTTTAGGGGGAAAGGCCCACCACAATAGCTTGCTTTTGGGGCCTTTGAGCGTTGTCTTGGTGTTGCACTACTGCCTTGGCCTGGCGCACCCCTCCAAACCTAAGTTAAAGTTATCTTCTTAATTGAGTACTTACTATTGCTTTTTTTTCCAACACTTCAATTTTAACTACTATATGTATGATTTCACTCTCTCAGTAGTAACGATGGATATTTATATATACATTTTATTAATAAACTGCTTAAAATAAGGTTTGGTATTGAGTGGACTGCTGCTATCTTTTGAAATGTGTTGTAAAATGTTATAATTTGGGTTGATTGGAATATTGTTTCTAGAATGTTGAAAGTGCAGATATCTCTTCAGGCTCTTACTTTCTCTTAGTGTTTCCAGATAGGATATTTGTTGTGCATTTTTTTAAGATAGGGTAGATGAATGCAACTTATAGGAGCTTCAAGATTAATTTTATTGCAAGTTGCTTCCTTTAAGCATGCCCTGTTTGTGACGCTTTCTTCGATTCTAAGTTAGAACACTTGTGTTCTGTTTCTAGTTATCCAATGAGGATGGTGATGTTAAATGGTTCTACAACGCAAATACGCAATGCAAAGACACGACAATTGGACAGCCATTTAGGAGATTTGTATCAAAAAATCGTAGGTACTAAGAAGATGCAGTCACTTATATAAAGAAACTCTCTTTTCTACACATAAAATAAGCAACTCTTGCCTCTTGGTATTGAGTTAAACTTTTACCTAACGTTCTCATTGGTGTAATTTGATTTTTCATGCTTATATATTTTTGATAACCAGTTTCTTAGTTGCTTTTTCTATATACCCGATCCTTTCCAGTGACATGGGACTTGGTGTCATATATTCTTGAGTTCTAGATGCATCTTCTCTAGGGAATCAATTTATAGCAGTACTTGACTGGTGAGATACATTCTTAAGGTTGGGTCAAACTGGGTTGGGTCAATCGATTAATGGAGGGAAACCGGGTGGAGGAAAACATTTGAATGCTCAAGAGAGAAGGGGGGGGGGGATCCACGATTTCAGGGAGTTGGGAGGCAGATTCATAACTGTTCCCACTGCCTTTTGTTTAAGTATGTAGTTTCTTGCCTTTAGTATTAGGATGTTTTGTTTATCTAAATTAGGTTCTCACACCTTGTAATCGGAGACTAGCCCCTCTCGAATCGGGCCGACTATCTGGTTCATCTTTGTTTTATCTAATCGGAGTTTCGGTATCTATCATTTGGTTCCATTGCCGGGAAACTTAAGATCGTCAATTTCTAAAATCGTGAAATTGCTTTCGATTTCTGAAATTGTTGTCAATTTCTTAAATTTGGAAACTCCTTTGGAAATTTGGAAATCAATCCCAAATTAGGAAGTTCCAATTTTCAGTTCGCAAAACCCAATTAACTTTGGAGTTCAATTCTTAGCATTTTATTTCATATTTTGAGCTCTCCAGTTCGATCAATCTTGGGAATTTCAATGGTACCATCAACCTGGAGCAATCTTGAAGACATCAACACTAACCCTGACTTTGTTGCTACTGAATTGGCCACAATTGCATCCCGAATCGAGTCCATAGTGTCGCAATTAAAGGGTGATGTTGCAAAAATCAAGGAGACTTGGATGGATGACAAGGAAGCTTTACAAGAAAAGCAAATAGATGTGGAAAAGGGAGATAATTATGGTTAAACTCAAACACATTCAAGTACCACACGATTCACATCTGAACGCGGTCCAAATGTCCATGATAAATGGAGGCCCTGCCACAGGTTGAAGGGGAATTATACTGGAACAGCTTCTTTCCAGGCTGCACAGCACAGAACGAACGGGTTGACGGTCCAACGACTGGGTTCATGATTGAATGTGGTAGGTCTAGTAGACCCGTTGCAAGGCTTTCATCAAAGGTACCTGCCACACCTTTCGCTTTTCGGGTTATTAAAATTGGAAAATCGACCTGCAGCCACATTCCGTTTTAGATCATCGAGGGGTCTATGAAGCTGATCAGCCTACAATTGAATGGCTTATTGCTTGGTGCAACCTTTCTTGTAACGAAGCAACTCAGAGCAATTCTGACTTGTCGAGACAACAATCTCTTATTTTCGACTTGAGGACAAGTCGTTTTTCCGGGTGGGAAGTATTGATACAAACCCGAACCTAAGGTCGGGTCAAACTGGGTTGGGTCAATCGATTAATGGAGGGAAACCGGGTGGAGGAAAATATTTGAATGCTCAAGAGGTGGGGTGATCCATGATTTCAGGGAGTTGGGAGGCAGATTCATAACTCAAGAGGTGGGGGTGATCCATGATTCAGGGAGTTGGGAGGCAGATTCATAACTGTTCCCACTGCCTTTTGTTTAAGTATGCAGTTTCTTGCATTTAGTATTAGGATGTTTTGTTTATCCAAATTAGGTTCTTACACCTTGTAATCGGAGACTAGCCCTCTCGAATCGGTCTGACTTTCTGGTTCATCTTTGTTTTATCTAATGGAGTTTCGGTATCTATCACATTTGTTCTTATCAGATATGTGGGCCATCGGTCCACTTGATATTCATCTTATTCTTTTTAGGGAAAGGCCCCACACAATAGTTTGCTATTGGGGTCTTTGAGCGCGCTTGACTTCGAACTATTATATGTATTTTCACTCTTTCGGCAGTGAGCATGGGTATTTATATATAGATTTTTAATAAACTGCTTGAAACAAGGTTTGGTATGAGTGGACTGCTATATTTTGAGTTGTATTGTAAAATGTTATAATTTTGGTTGAGTGGAATATTGTTTCTAGAATGTTGAAGGTGATGATATCTCTTCGGGCTCTTACTTTCTCTTAGTGTTTCCAGATAGGATATTGGTTGTAAATTTATAAGATAGGGTAGATGAATGCAACTTAGAGCAACTTCAGAACTGCGAATTTGTTGCAAGCTGCTTTCTTTAAGCATGCCCTGTGAATGCTTTTCTTCAATGCTAAATTAGAACACTTGTAATCTGTTTTTAGTTCTTCGATGAGGATGATGATGTTAAACAGTTCTACTAACGCAATTAAAAGACGTGAGAATTGGACACCCTTTTAGGAGATTTGTATCAAAAATTGTAGGTGCCCGTCACTTAAATTAAGAAACTCTCTTTTCTACACACAAAATATGCCATTCTGGATATTGAGTTAAACTTTTTCCTAACATACTCATTAGTGTAATTGACTATTCATATATTTTGATAACTTGTTTCTTAGTTACACCAAGCCATGGGATTTAGTGTCATATTCTTGAGTTCTGGATGCATCTTCTCTAGGGAATCAATTTTGTAGCAGAACTTGATTGGTGAGATAAAATTCTTAATGTTCCCTTTGCCTTGTAGCAAGTTTGCTATACCTTTAACCATCTCTCATCAAGGTATTGTGTTGAGTAGGTGAAGCCACAAATTCAGCAGTGGCAAACAAGCTGGTCAAAAGAAAAAGGAAAAGGGGTGGTGATCCAGGTTTCACGGCCAGTGTTTCTTGACCCACTCAGTGAGTGGATTTCTTCTTTGTTGTCCTATAAATAGGACTGATTTTGTATCTGTAAATGTATCCCTCAAAGAAATATAAACTTCCAGTTACCCCGTGGACGTAGGTCAGTTTAGACCGAACCACGTAAATCATCGTGTTTGTGTTTGTGTGTGTCGAGATTACCTAACAACTGGTATCAGAGCTCAGGCTCTTGACAGACTCACACGAACAGAGCAGAAGGTGAAGAGAGAAGGTACCTGGTGAGTGAAATCGGAGTTAGCGATCGAGCAGCAGTCGGCCATCACAACATCGCCGGCCTCTTCCCCTTGAGCAGTCGGGAGACAACCTCGCCGGCCTCTTCCCCTCGGCCATTACACCCTTGAGCAGCAGCCGCCGCTGCAGCAAACTCCGGCGAAGATCCGGCGGTTGCTAGGAAGCTCGTGAAGATCCGGCGAAGATCCGGCGGTTTCGGTGGCTTGAGGCGGTGGTTCCGGTGACTTAAGGCGATAGTGAAGATCGTGGAGCAGTGTTTTTTTTTTTTTGTGTGTGTACGCAAGGTGGAGAAAGAGCAGAACATGTGTTCCTTTCTTTTGAAGGAAAAATCAAGTGCATTTTTTCTTATTGACAAAAAGGAGCAGCTTTCTTTAAATTGGAGAAGAAAAGGAGCAGCCTTTTTAAGTGGAGAAGAAAAGCGAGATTCACTTTTTTATATGAAAAATGAGTTGTTTTCAATTTTACCAAAAGGACCCCTCAACTTTGACAAGTATCTCATAACATCCATCATTCACTACTTGGTTGTTTATCGTCGTTCAAAGCTCGAAAAAGATAAGTTTTCTTGCTTTCGTATATTACTTCCATAAATAACCACTTAGCAGTACGAAACTGTTGGTTAGTAGTTATTTGTTAATTTGTTATTAATGGAAGAAGACGGTAAAATTAAGATTGATAAATTTGATGGAAAAAATTTTGGATGGTGGAAGATGCAAATTAAAGATTTGCTTATACAGAAGGAGTTAGATGCTGCTCTAGAACCTCCTCCTACACCAGTACCGAATAATTGGGCATTGATTGACAAGAAGGCGATGTCAACGATACGGCTCGCATTGTCCATGAATGTTGCGTATAACATTATGGAGCAAACCACGACGCGTGGAATTATGGAAGCTTTGACCAACATGTACGAAAAGCCGTCTCCCGCAAATAAGGTGTTCTTAATTCGGGAGTTAGTCAACACTCGAATGAAAGAGGGAAGTTCTGTCACTGAGCATATTAATCTATTTAAATCTCATTTGACACGTTTGTCGTCGGTGAATTTTAAAATAGATGATGAATTACAAGCTTGTTTATTATTGTCATCATTACCTGACAGCTGGTCAGGAACGATCACAGCAATCACTGGATCGATTGAGACACTCACATTCAGTAAGGTTCGGGATTTGATACTGAATGAGGATTCCAGAAGGAGGAATTCTGGAGAAACAAGCTTGTTGCTCAGTACTGAAGGAAGAGGGAGAAATATCAATAGAGGAGGAAACAGGGGAAGGTCGAAGTCTAAATGAAGAAGCAAGTCGAGACCTGCAAAGCCAAGAAAAGATATACAGTGTTGGAACCGTAAGGAATTTGGTCATTTCAGAAGTCAGTGCACACAACCTTCTAGAGATAAACAGGAGGTAAATGCTGCCACAGCCTCAGACTCAGAAGATGCTCTTATCTGCTGTGTCGAAAATACTGTTGAAGACTGGATTATGGATTCAGGAGCATCATTTCATGCTACGTCTAGCACGAAGAAGATGAAGAATCTACGAACAGGTAACTTTGGTAAAGTTCGTTTGGCTAATAATTACAGTCTAGACATTACAGGGATTGGAGACATAGAGTTGAAGACATCATTGGGAACAATCTGGATCCTGAAAGATGTTCAGGTTATTCCGGGTTTGAAGAGGATGTTAATATCCATCGGTCAGCTTGATGATCAGGGATATGATGTTTACTTCGGTAAAGGACAATGGAAAGTTGTCAAAGGCAGTATGGTTGTCGCTAGAGGGAAGAAGACAGGCACTTTGTACATGGTTGAAGTACCAACTGACGGGGTAAATGCAGTGTCTAGTGAGCCGAGTAAGTCAAAGTTATGGCATCAAAGACTCGGTCACATGAGTGAAAAGGGATGAAGATGCTTGTTGCCAAGGGAAAGCTTCCAGAATTAAAGCATGTCGAGTCTGAATTCTGTGAACCGTGCATTCTCGGGAAGAAAAAGAAGGTTACTTTTCTAAAGAAAGGGAGAGCACCAAAAACTCAGAAGTTGGAGCTGATCCATTCAGATGTGTATGGACCGACATCAGTAGCTTCACCTTTTGGAGCTCGTTACTTTGTGACTTTCATTGATGATTCAACACGCAAGGTATGGGTTTACTTTCTTAAACATAAATCTGAAGTTTTTGATACTTTAAGAAATGGAAATCTGCTGTTGAACTTGAAACTGATTTGAAGGTTAAGTGCTTGAAGTCCGACAACGGTGGTGAATACATCAGCAAGGAGTTTGCAGATTATTGTGCTGATAGAGGGATCAAGATGATAAACACAGTTCCAGGAACTCCGCAGCAGAATGGGGTTGCAGAGAGGATGAACAGAACATTATGTGAGAGAGCCAGAAGTATGAGGCTGAATGCGGGGCTCCCAAAGATGTTCTGGCTGATGCAATTAACACATCAGCCTATCTTATCAATCGTGGACCTTCAGTACCGTTGGGTTTCAAGATTCCTCAAGAAGAATGGAAGGGTAAAGCAGTTGAGTACGATCACCTGAGAATCTTCGGGTGTAGTGCTTATGATATCAATCCTGAAGGTGACAAGTTAGATGCTAAAGCAAAGAAGTACATTTTCATTGGATATGGAGGTGATAAGATGGGCTATAGGCTTTAGGATTCTGAAACAGAAAGGTAGTCCGAAGCAAGCATGCAGAATTCAATGAAGCAGAACTGTACAAAGACAGAAAGGTGGAAAATTCAAAGGTTCAGAAGAAAACAGTCGAGTTTAGTGTTAAAAATCAGAAGAACAATTCTGCTGCAGAACCAATGGCAGATTCTGAAAACACAGAACCAGAGACTGAAGATGGTGAGAGTGAAGAAACAGTGGGAGTTTCTGACAGTGGGAGTTCAGGGTCTGAAGACGAACAGTCACCACAACAGCCTACGGTAAGAAGATCAACCAGAGTTTCTAGACCACCGAACAGGTACAGTCCCAGTCCTTCTGTCAACTACATTCTCTTGACAGAAAATGGTGAACCAGAAAGTTATTCTGAAGCTGTCAAGATGAAGGACTCGTTCCAGTGGGAGCGAGCTATGAAGGATGAAATGAATTCACTACAGAAGAACAATACTTGGGTTCTTGTTAAGCTTCCGCATGACAAGAAAGCTCTTCATAATAAATGGGTTTTCAGGTCAAGGATGAACAAGATGGATCTAAACGGTATAAAGCCCGTTTAGTGGTCAAGGGTTTTCAACAGAAGAAGGGGGTTGATTTTGATGAAATCTTCTCTCCAGTGGTGAAGATGACCACCATCAGATTAGTTCTAAGCATTGTAGCAGCAGAAAACTTACATCTAGAGCAGCTAGATGTAAAGATAGCGTTTCTACATGGTGACCTTGATGAAGACATTTATATGGCACAACCTGAGGGGTTTCAGGTTGCTGGAAAAGAGAATTGGGTTTGCAAGCTGAAGAAGAGTTTATATGGTCTGAAACAAGCGCCAAGGCAATGGTACTTGAAGTTTGATGATTTCATGGTGAGAACCGGTTACAAGAGATGTGAAGCCGATCACTGCTGTTATCTGAAGAAATTCAAGGGTTCGTATATCATTCTACTGCTTTATGTAGATGATATGTTGATTGCAGGAGCAGACATGAACGAGATCAACAAGTTAAAGAAGCAAATGTCCAAAGAATTCGAGATGAAGGATTTGGGTGCAGCTAAACAGATACTCGGATGAGTATCACCAGGAGCAAGAAAGATGGATCTCTAACACTATCCCAGGAAAAGTACATCGGAAAGTGTTAGAGAAATTCGGTATTAACAATGAGAAGACTAAGCCAAGAAACACACCCTTGGGGAGTCACCTCAAGCTTACCAAAGATCAGTGTCCCAGCACAGAAAAAGAAAAAGCTGACATGGCTAGAGTCCCGTATGCATCTGCAGTGGGTAGTTTGATGTACGCTATGGTGTGCACAAGACCCGACATAGCACACGTAGTCGGAGTTGTCAGTCGGTTTATGTCGAATCCGGGAAGAGAACATTGGGAAGCAGTAAAGTGGGTGCTTCGTTATTTGAAAGGAACTTCAAAGATGGGGCTATGTTTCAAAGGAAAGGATTTAGTTCTCAGAGGCTATACAGATGCTGACCTGGGTGGCTGCAAAGAGACATTTAAAAGCACCACAGGTTTCGTTTTCACAGTGGGAGGAACTGCAGTCAGTTGGATGTCCAGGCTCCAGAAAAGTGTAGCTTTGTCCACAACAGAAGCAGAATACATGGCTATTGCTGAAGCCAGTAAAGAGCTTGTATGGTTGAAGGCTTTTCTGGAAGAGTTAGGGAAGAAGCAGACTGAGTACATACTGCACTGTGATAATGAAAGTGCAGTGAAACTTGCTAAGAATCCTGTGTATCACAAGAAGACGAAGCACATTGGGATAAGGTATCACTTCGTGAGAGGATTGATTGCTGATGGAACAATCAACTTGAAGAATATCTCAGGTGCTAGGAATCCAGCGGACATGTTCACCAAATGTGTAACGTTGGATAAGCTGAAGCTGTGCGTGGCTTCAGCTGGTCTCCAGGAATAATGTTGAGGAGACCGGGTAACTGGAGGAGCATTGAAGATACTAAAGTTTTCTTACAGAGATACAAATGCACAGTTGAAGCACAGGTGAAGATTGTTCCGTGGCTTCAAGTGGGAGATTGTTGAGTAGGTGAAGCCACAAATTCAGCAGTGGCAAACAAGCTGGTCAAAAGAAAAAGGAAAAGGGGTGGTGATCCAGGTTTCACGGCCAGTGTTTCTTGACCCACTCAGTGAGTGGATTTCTTCTTTGTTGTCCTATAAATAGGACTGATTTTGTATCTGTAAATGTATCCCTCAAAGAATATAAACTTTCAGTTACCCCGTGGACGTAGGTCAGTTTAGACCGAACCACGTAAATCATCGTGTTTGTGTTTGTGTGTGTCGAGATTACCTAACAATTGGGATGCATTATGGAGGTTTATTTTGGTCAAAAAGGAGATGTAGCTGTGTGATGGTGAATGAGGATTCATGAGATCAAAGTTTCACGTATGAACCTGAACAAACACGAAGAGGTGTTATATTTCAAAAAGGTTTGTGATAATGGGTATGGAAAACTCATATGTCATGAGAGTTGAAAGGTAAGTGTTAAATTACTAAAGATGAATATATCTTTAAATACTATACAGTGGATGTATTTTTTGTTGATATTTACTATTATTAAACATGAATAAGTTTTAGAATATGATATTAAAGATAATCTAAAGTGGAATGGAGCGTGAGTTCCATAAGATTACTTAATATTAGGTTCATTGGGTATTAGTTTGGAGCAGATGAAGTTTAGGGTGTACATGTGGTGCACACATCACATGTGTCGGCAATATAATTGCTTTAAAACTGCTTAGTGTAGAAAAACAAGATTACATTCTTATTTTATTTCTAATCTATTTAGTGAATAGATAAACTATAAAGCCAGTTAAATAGAATTTTAATCAAGTAGTTTAAAGTTGACAAAGTTATGACAAAAAGAAATATTGTTTATAATAAAGTTATATGTAGTCTAATTTTTAGAGAATTACATATGTATGAATAAAACGTGAGTTTTGACGTTTAGTGGTAACACTTTTGATGTCTGTGGTACAAAAATATATGTGACCCTATGTATCATCATCGTTGTTCCAACACCTCCCCACCACCGGCTACTACCACAACAACAACACCACCGCACTATCATCGGCTTCCACTACATCTAGGTTTAAAATCGAAGCGACCTTGAGGTTGAATGGGGTTGTGCTGGTGTTGGTGTGATTTGGTGAAATAGAAAACCACGTTTAGGTTTAAATGGAAGCACCCTTGAGGTCGATGGTTGCTAAGGCGGTTGAGGGAGTTGGGTTGTGCTGGTCTGATGCGATGGTGCGTCTGAAGATGATGAACCAAATTTCAGAAGCCCCTGAATGATGATGACGATGACCATGGTTTCCAAAAACATCGCTCCCCACTTGAAGGTGTCGATGAATGCCAGTCGACGATTCTTTTTCTAGACAAATTGAAGGTATTATTTCTATTAGTAATCTTGGTTTCATTTTTGGATTGATATGCTTTATGTAATATTGTTCTTTCCCTATTTTGAGAGATTTCCAAGATCCATTATTACGATAGTTTGATCTTTGAAATGTAAATGCTAAAACTGATAATCTAAGTTAGTTGAAATTGATAATCTACATTTGATTTGATCTGCAGTATCTTAACATATGCACCTTTGTTTGGGTTGAGTCCAGATTAAAGTTTTAATTTATTGTTTTAGATAATCTTTTAGGTTATATTTGGGGTATGCTTTTGAGTTTTCATATTAGTCTCTTTCGTCTAAAGCGAAAGCGTTTTTTGTATTTGCGGTTTAGGTTCAGTCCCGTAGTATGTTTTATATAGTGGTGTACAAATCAGTTTTTTTATTTAAAAAGTCAAAGTTGGTCAAAACCATTTTTGGTTAAACCGATTTGGGTTCTAAACTGGTCTCATGGGAAATAATCCTGAAGCTATACCAACCGATTTGGGTTGGGAAACGACCGGTTCGGGGCCAAACCCGTTTTTATAATTTTTTATTTTCTTTGTTAAAATACAATTAAATAAAACAACATAACTAAGAGTTATCTTATTTTGTTAAAGATTAAAGACTTACAAAGTTGAAAAGAAAAAAAGTTAAGAGTTTTGACATTATATTTATTTCTGACTATATTATTTTTCATTTTAATATATCATCAACTCACGTAACGATTTACGATGATAAACCATATTTTATGGTTTGAATATAATTTGGGTTGTCATCCAATAAATCTACATCGAAAATCACTTTTTCCAATAAAGTTTCAACACCTCCTTTCTTAAGTAATGGTTTAATGGAAAGGTTAGGACTCAAATCAATCAACTCTTTTTAAATCAATAATTTTCCTATATATTTAAAATCAGTCAACTTGAAGGAATAATTGATTCTATTTTGTTTTAATGTTAGCCACACATGTTATGGTATTTACGTTTTAACCACCTTTGTGTCTTTTATATCATATGTTTTATTTTTGGGGTTTGACTGTTCGGTGGTAGAGAGAGACAGAGATGGCGCTGATAGGGGGCTTGGGCGGAGGGGGTGGGGGTGGGGACGGTTGTGTATCCGTCTAGACGATGATCGACGACGGTTGTTTTGCGTTTTGACCCCCTTTAGTTCACGTCTTGGACGCCGGTGGTTTCTGCTACCATCATCGTGTGCCTCCCGCCGATCACCGACAACGGTTGTTTGGGAAGCGGGTGTCGCCTGTGTGCTACGCAGGAGCCGCCTCTAACATGCACGGAAGGTGACTCTCCTTTGTGTCGATGCACGACGTGTGGTTCCGGGGACCACCTGTAAGTCGACTAGAGGTTGAGTGACGCCTCTAGGAGGTTTTTTCTGGCCTACCGACCGATTAGTCGATAATGGTAGGCAAACACTCACCTGAGACGAAAATTTAATGTTTTTGATGTTTCTGGTTCAGAACCCTAATTTGTTGCTTCATGTCGATGATGGTGGAGATACTTCATTTGAGACTTTCATTCGAGGTCTTTGGGAAACCCTAACCAAGGTTTCTAACCTTGAATCTCCATCTTTGTTTCTCTGATTCATATTCTGTCTATAATTTTGGGGTTTTCGTAACTGGAATCTTAGTCTTTTGTAGTTGTTGATGAAATGTTTCTGTGATTTCGTTCGAATTCAAGGTTTCTCTGATTGTGTTGGTTTTTCTAAATCGGTTGGTCGATGAAGAGAACATGTTCATCCAAGGCCTTTTTTGGGTCTATTATCTTATTAAGATGAAGTTAGACTCTAATATGCTTTTGGTTGCTAATTAGTTTGTCAATGGTGTGTATACACTAGAATAATACGTCATTGATGTTGTGATTTGAATATATTGCTATTGTCGGTGATTCTTTGTAACTTGTCGATGATGTTGAACGGTCATTCACATGAGGCTTATCCTCGGGTCCATGTTGTTGTCGGTGGTTCTTTGAAACTGGTCGATGACGTTGAACGGTTGTTCAACTGACGCTTATTGCCGGGTCCATGATGTTGAGCGCATGCTCATCTGAGACGTACTAGAATGCGGAGGTTTGTGGTTTACTGGTACCTCTGTTTGTTGGGGTTTGTCTAAACCTTAACTTTAGGATGTTGATAACGAAGATGTTTGCATCTTTAGTAAAACTGTTCGGTTACGATTATGTGTATCTTATTTGGGCACTCCTGGGCTGTGATGAGATACCAGAGTGTTATCGGTTGCTGAGGCGTGGCAGCTCATTATGGTTAGCAGCCGTAACCGAACACTCCTTTTGAGCCCCAGTCTTGAGTTTTAAATTGTTTTGAATTAATCATGGGTGCAACACGCACAATAAAAAAAAACCTAGTTGTCACTTAAAAAGCATATAGGCTGTAATGGGGAAAGTCACTAATATTAAAGTAATGTTTTATGAAATCAAATGTGTTAACCACGTCTTTAATCTATAATTTATATTTATATGATTTTAAACATATTTATTTTTTAATATAGCATACAAATTTCTAATTTCATTGTATATTATAATTTTTAGATATTTATAATATTTTTATTTCACTAATAGCTAATAACATTTAAAAAAAATAAACTATTAATAAATTAATAGTTTTGACACCATCCATATTTTGTTTTTTAGGGCCCCAATCCTAAAAATATGGGGCTTTTGTCTAAAAATAATTTATAAAACTAATGGGGACCGCAATAATAAACTTACGTTTATAGTTGGTGGAGTTAAGTAGTGATCCTTTTATTTATTCATTAAAAGCTTCTTGTTTAAGTAGTGATCCTTTTATTGATTCATTAAAAGCTTCTTGTTTTGTCTTCTTTGCCTTTTTTGATACAACGGAAGGGCACTTCCTAAATTGATTTGACATTATAGTTTAATAAAACTATCAATTACCATATACTAAATCAACTTAAATTCCTAATCAAGGAAATCTTTATCTCTAAAGTCTAAAGGCTAAAGCAACCTAAAAACAACAAATCAAGGAATGAGCTATCAAAGCAATTAAGCAGTTAGTATTAAACTTATCAATAAACAGAAACAACTTATCAATAATCAAGATTCAAGAATCATCAAGATTCAAGATTATCAAAATTAAAGAATAACCTAACCTTGACCCCTTGAGCAGTTGAGCCTTGAGGCTTGAGTGCAGTCGTGCAGGTTCAAATGTTCAATCTGCTGCTAAGTGCCAAGTTTTTCTGCTTGTCGCCAATTTCAATCAATCAGTTATCAAGAATGAAGAATGAAAAACTCAACTTTCAACTTTAAAGACTTAAGATTCAAGAACACAATTTGTTTGTGGGTTAAATAAACACATTTGTTGTGCTTACCGGTCTTTATTTAGGTGATGTCGACGAACAGTCCCGTGAGGCAGTCCTGTTGTAGTCTTCTGGAGAAGTGGAACAGACGAACAGTCCCGTGAGGCGTCCTCGTCAAGCCGTAGCCGGCAGCCCCCAGGCGACGGTCCGAGTGTCCAACCGTTGGCCGCCGCCGCCCCATTATCGATGGTGTAGTGAGCTGTGAGCCGATCGATTACTCTTGGAACTTGGAGTTGTAGCGCTTTGAACTAGGGCAAATGAGATGTTCGATGGTGTAGACCCCTCTTCAAATGTTGATCTTCTATTCTTCTCATAAGGGCAGATAAATGGATTAAATGTTATGGGCTGATTTATATGATGGATAGCCCAATAAAAAAAATTGAAAAATTGGGGGCCCTTAGTTTTTTGGGGCCCCAAACCCGGTGCATCCCTTTAGATTCACTTGGCCGGCCTGCATATAATGCATCGCCTCAAAACTAGTGAATTAATACACATCACTGTGTAGACTAAAAGTAAATTAATGTCTGCGTAATTAATTTAAAGAAAATTAATATCATTATAGACGCACGTGACCAAATCAAAATATTAGCGTATGTTTGCAGCATCATTTCCAAAATAAAACAAATCAAAGCAACCGACTCGCTTTTCAGTTTCCCCTATATAAACCCAACCATACGAGTCTAATACACACACACAAAACACGCACTCTCTTCATCAAGCCCCAGCGATCCTTTCAGTCATTGTTTCCACCACCATGATTTCTTGGTGAAATGGAGGAGATCGACCAAATAGAAACGGTTCAAGTGTTCAACGACGTTCAGTACTCACTACGATTCAATATAACGTTCATTCCATCACCTGATCAGGTCGTTTCTTATGATCTCTTGCTGATTTCTTAATTGCTTCTTATCTGCTTGATTGTTTGTTACTGCGATTGATTAGGTGTCGATCATTGCTGCTGATTTTTCATTTATCGATTGTGCGCTGTAAGTAATGGCGTCTGCTGTATATACTAATTAGGCGTTTTTGGCGCTGATGCTTGAATCATTGATCGTGCGTTGTAATTTCTTAACAGCTTCTTTTCTGATTAACTAAGCGTTATTGTGCTGTTGTTTTATATATTGATTATTTCATTCGCTGTATATTATTCTGTAGAGTGATCATCCAATCAGATAACA
The DNA here is from genome assembly GCA_024085815.1 of Flaveria linearis. Taxonomy (NCBI): domain Eukaryota; kingdom Viridiplantae; phylum Streptophyta; class Magnoliopsida; order Asterales; family Asteraceae; genus Flaveria; species Flaveria linearis. Next base: position 7,487,121 of record CM044002.1, read on the forward strand.
GGGGAGTAATAGAGACACAATGTGTCCAGTAATGCCTTGCCACGTGGAAAACGCTACTCCAAGTTTATAACTAATTTTCGGAATGATAATAATAAGGACAAAATGATGTTGTTTAAACTCTAAACATCTTTGAAACACATACTCTTTTGCATTGAGATTTAATAATACAATACGACGCCTGAACTTGTTTGACACTGTTATGGCTTTTCTCATGCAGGTGACAGGTAAGCTTATTAGGTGAGCAAGCTTCCGTATTCTGTAATCCTGTTGTTTAAACTCTAAACATCTTTGAAAACACATACTATACAACAGTTCTATATTTAGAGCTATCGTATTGCATTTAGTTATCAAGACTGTTATCTTGATAAATTTTTGGTTTGTTATCATCATTGAATTGAAGTTCACATAAGATTTATAATATTTACAATATCCTGAAGCTAAGTCTTCTTTATTTATTACGCAGCAATGATTGGCGGAGTTAACTTATCATGAAAATCATGTTACCAGAGTTGGAATTTCCTATTAAAATAATCTTACAAGCGAACTCCATGTGGTAGAACTTTGGGAAGACGGTATGGCAGAGTTTCCTCTAATTGATATGGGTAAGCAAAACTTTTGCTCGTCCTCTTACATACATTCATACAATATTTCATCCAAATTGAAGCCCATTTTATTAGCTCATCAATATGATTTGGATATTCAGCGTTAATCTTATTACATATTTTCACATTACGTGTCAATATCTAACTGTAGGTCATTAGCCAACTTTTTTCATTATAAACAACAGGATGGCAATATCAACATTTATCATGTCTCATCAAGTACCAGGTGAAGCCCTTAATCATATACACAAGTACCAAGAATTAAGAAGCTCTCTTAGCTGCTATACAACAAAATGGTAATATCATAATTTCATTGTGGTCTTTATCCAGTATCCACATTTAGCATGTGGATTCTGTATATACTCCTATCAGTGATGCTAGATTATCTTTTACTAACTAAATTTGATCTTTCTGATGAACCATGAAATAATCTTCTATTGAGGTTCTATCGTATTAATGCCAAAGACTAAAAGGCATGTAACTTCTCGGTCATTATGTTTACTAGATCAATTTGGCAAGGGAACTTTTACTGAAGGTTAGTTATCGAGAAAAGTATAGTGTCAATAATGATATATGCTTATTGTTCTGTTTTGCACTCTGATCATGCCCTTATTACCCTTTCTAGATGGTAGCGGTCTCCTTGGTGGCACTGTTGATCATTTAATCTCAATGTATAATCCAGTAAAGGTTTGTTACTCTTTAAATGTGATGCTTTGTTTCTTCTGAAGAACTTTTGATTTCTGTAGGTGATGCTAATCTCTTTAATGGATGTGCAGGTGTATATCGTTGTATAACATGCAACTGCTCATGCTAACCATAATCATATACTAGATCGGGTCGTTTCTTATGACCTAATTTCTCCCTCATCCTTTTTTCTTCTTATTATTTGCTGATTTCTTAATTGCTTCTTATCTGCTTGTTTGTTACTGCGATTGATTACTGCTGATTTTTCATTTATCGATTGTGTGCTGTAAGTAATGGCGTCTGCTGTATATACTAATTAGGTGTTTTTGGCGCTGATGCTTGATTTATTGGTCGTGCGTTGTAATTTCTTAACAGCTTTTCTGATTAACAAAGCGTTATTGGTGGATGCTTGATTTACTGATTACGTGATGCAATTTCATCAGATGAGAAAACAGGGGAGTAATAGAGACACAATTGGTCCAGTAATGCCTTGCACGTGGAAAACGCTAGTCCAAATTTATAACTAATTTTTGGAATAATAATAATAATAGTAATTAATCTAAATAATACGGACAAAATGATGATGTGTAAACTTTAAACATCTTTGAAACACATACTCTTTTGCATTGAGATTTAATAATACAATACTACGCCTGAACTTGTTTGGCACTGTTATGGCTTTTCTCATGCAGGTGACAGCTAAGCTTATTAGGTGAGCAAGCATCCGTATTCTGTAATCCTGTTGTTCGGTATGTATAATCGCACTATACAACCGTTCTATATTAAGAGCTATCGTATTGCATTTAGTTATCAAGACTGTTATCTTGATAAAATTTCGGTTTGTTATCATCATTGAATTGAAGTTCAAATAAGATTGTTAATATTTGCAATATCCTGAAGCTAAGTCTTCTTTATTTATTACACAGTAATGATTGGTGGAGCTAACTCATCATGAAAATCATGTTACCAGATTTGGAATTTCCTATTAAAATAGTCTTACACCTGAACTCCATGTGGGAGAACTTTGGGAAGACGGTACTGCATAGTTTCCTCTGATTGACATGGGTAAGAAAAACTTTTGCTCGTCCTCTTACATACATACATATAATATTTCATCCAAACTGAAGCCCATTTTATTAGCTCATCAATATGATTTGGATATTCAGCATTAATCTTGTTACATATTTTCACATTATGTGTCAATATCTAATTGTAGGTCATTAGCCAACTTTTTTCAGTATAAACAACAGGATGGCAATATCAACATTTATCATGTCTCATCAAGTACCAGGTGAAGCCCTTAATCATATACACAAGTACCAAGAATTAAGAAGCTCTCTTAGCTGCTATACAACAAAATGGTAATATCATAATTTCATTGTGGCCTTTATCCAGTATCCACATTTAGCATGTGGGTTCTGTATATACTCCTATCAGTGATGCTAGATTATCTTTTACTAACTAAATTTGATCTTTCTGATGAACCATGAAATAATCTTCTGTTGAGGTTCTATCGTATTGATGCCCAAAGACTTAAAAGGCATGTAACTTCTCGGTCATTATGTTTACTAGATCAATTTGCAAGGGAACTCTTACTGAAGGTTAGTTATCGAGAAAAGTATAGTGTCAATAATGATATATGCTTATTGTATTCTGTTTTGTGCACTGATCATGCCCCTGTTACCCTTTCTAGATGGTATCGGTCTCCTTGGTGGAACTGTTGATCATTTAATGTCAATGTATAATCCAGTAAAGGTTTGTTACTCTGAAAATGTGATGCTTTGTTTCATTTGAAGAACTTTTGATTTCTTTAGGTGATTCCAATCTCTTTAATGGATGTGCAGGTGTATATCGTTGTATAACATGCAACTGCTCATGCTAACCATAATCATATACTAGAATCCTCATTTATGAAGTATTGAGCTTTTTGTATATCTATATGGGTAATCCAAATTTCTCGAGTTGCTTATAGCAAGTATACTATATTTCTACCATTTTGGGAATATTTGATATCTTGTCACTAGGATCCATTATAGCTACTGTAACTCTTTGTCTTTTTCATTTCTGTCATGGAAAAAAATCCAACTCCCAAGTTTGGTATGTGCTTGTGTTGATTGGACCAGGTAACCTTTGCTCCTTTGTTTCAGGCTTGTTCTAAAATTCCGCTGCCACTTTTTAGCCTTCTATTTCCTTACCATTGCTTTTGCTGGCAGGCTATTAATCAATTCTTGAGATGCGACAGTCTGCTTCATGCATCTCAGTGGATTTAGCTTATGTATATAAACAGTGTAGTTGTCTTTGTTTTCACTGTTGTGATCCCTGACGTCATAATATGCTTCAAGTTAGATTCAGTTGCAGCGAAACAGAAAGATAGTAATCCTTCATCCTCTAAGTACAACTTTCCTATTTGTTGCATTTTTTTCTAATTTATTTTAATTTTTGTAGGTGATTGGTGTTATTGATGTGAATAGAAGTAAAGACAAAGGTTACTAGACAACTGTGAAAGATGGTTTTTGTGATTTGATTAGGAACATTATTAGTGGCTTACTTAACCACCCGTTTCTTCTTGTAAACAAACTGAGAATAATTGTTATTACTGAATGAATTCTTACAATGTGGCTAAACCTCAATATATAGATGTGGAAACCCTAATCTAAGACCCATCAAGGCCCATGGGCCAATTTATCGGGCTAATATAACTGGACTAACTAACTAATCTATTTACATTAACACTCCTCCTCAAGTTGATGCATAGATGTTAATCATGCCCAACTTGTTACATATAAAATCTATTTGAGTCTTCAGGAGTGGTTTCGTGAAGATATCAGCAAGTTGAAACTCTGTCTTAACATGGATTGGTTGAATGGATGTCTCTTCAACCTTCGTACCAACTACCCGATCCCTGATTAGATGACAATCAACTTCTATATGTTTAGTTCTCTCATGAAATACTTGGTTTTTGGCTATGTGAATAGCAGATTGATTATCACAATATAGCATCATCAAGTTGTTTGAAATAACCTCAAGTTCTCTGAGAAGACGACGGACCCAAATCATCTCTGATGTAACATCTGCATGGCTCTGTACTCGGATTCAGCATTAGATCGAGACACTGTGTGTTGTTTCTTGCTTTTCCAAGACACCAGATTTCCTCCAATAAACACACAATATCCAGTTGTAGACCGCCGTGAAATAGGGCAACCTGCCCAGTCGGCATCCGAAAAGCCTGATACTCTACCATCTTCTTCTTCTGTAAAGCCGCCTACACGACAGTGCCCTTGATCAGAATACAAAATCCCCAACCCTCGAGAGGTTTTAAGATACCGTAATACACGTAGAGCAGCATCCCAATGTCCTGTGTATGGGGCGGCCATGAACTGACTTAAAACACTAACCGCAAAGGAGATGTCCAGACGAGTGACAGTCAAATAGTTAAGTTTCCCAACTAGCCGCCTGTATTGCTCAGGATCCTTCATTGGGCTCCCATCTTCTGGAAGCAGCTTTCCGGTAGAGAGCATTGGGCTATCTACTGGTTTGCATCCCAATAGACCGCATTCAGATAACATATCAAGAACATACTTTCGTTGTGATAGGAGAATTCCCTGTGGAGAACGGGATACTTCTATACCAAGAAAGTATCGGAGTCGGCCGAGATCTTAATTTGAAACTGTGACTGAAGAAACTGTTTGAGCTTTGTGATCCCAACTTCATCATCCCCTGTGATTATTATATCATCCACATAGACAACCAGAATAATCCTTCGGACCTGGTGATGCCTAAAGAACACAGAATGATCATAGGCACTACGAGTCATCCCAAATTCTCCCATAACATCAGAAAATCGTCCGAACCATGCTCGAGGGGACTGCTTAAGACCATACAATGAGCGGCGTAATCTACATACCTTTGAAGCCTCCTCCTCAACGATGTACCCAGGTGGCTGCTCCATATACACCTCCTCCTCAAGGACGCCATGAAGAAATGCGTTCTTGACATCAAGCTGATGGAGTGGCCAGTGATTAATGGCAGCAAGAGCAATAGAAATACGTACCGAAGGCATTTCGGCAACCGAGAGAAAGTCTCATCATAATCAATACCGTAAGCCTGAGAATAACCTTTAGCAACTAAACGGGCCTTCAAGCGAGGCACAGGTCCATCTGTGTTTGGTTTCACTGTGAACAGCCAACGACAACCAAGCAGGCGCTTCCCGGCGGGAAGTGGTTGCAGATCCCACGTATGGTTGGCCCGAAGAGCACCAATCTCTTCTTCCATAGCTTTTCTCCATCCTGGGTGAGCTAGGGCGGTCATCACATTCTTGGGAATTGGGTAGGAGTCAAGGGTAGTAGTATAAGCATGACATTCGGGTGACACGTGTGCATAGGAGACATAATCCTGGATAGGGTAACGGGTGTGATGTCTAGATTCCTTTCGGAAGGCAATGGGTATATCAGGATACGGTGCACCAGGTGGGTCATAGACGGGTGTATTAGGGGTGACTTGTGAAATATCTGTTAAGGGAGTATCGGATGTAGCAACAGGATCAGGAACAGAGGACGGACCAGAATCATGGTAAGGGTGTAAATCAGGGGCCGTTGTCTTATCCTTATGTCATCTGGTATACGTGAATATCAGCGGAGGACCCTTTGCCGGCTGGTCAATGAAACAGGATCCGATTGTGTAGCATCAGAGACCGGAGGAGCAGATAAAACTGGAGGTATAGAAATGGTAGGGACAGTGGGTGACGTAGATATGTCAGGGTCAGGATCGGAATCGGGAAAGAGATCATCAAGACAATCGGGGGACTCAATGAAGAATGGGCAAGACTCATGAAAAGTAACGTCGGCACTAGTAAAATATCGACGGAGAGAAGGGCTGTAGCACCGATACCCTTTCTGGACCCGGAGTAACCAAGAAAAACACAACGGATGGCACGAGCATCAAGTTTAGTGGTAGTCGGTCGATGATCGTGAACATAGGCAACACAACCAAAGATTTTAGGTTCAAGAGGAAAAGGTTTGTGAGTAGGAAACAGAACAGAAAATGGGGTTTTTCCATTGAGAACTGAGGAGGGCATGCGGTTAATCAAATAAGCAGCAGTTAGGACCGCATCCCCCCAAAAGCGATGAGGAACATGAGAATCAATCATAAGAGTGCGGGTAAAATCCCACAAGTGACGGTTCTTGCGTTCTGCAATGCCATTTTGTTGAGAGGTATATACACAAGATGTCTCGTGAACGATCCCATGCGTTTTGAGATATGATGATAAATCTGCTGACATGTATTCTTTTGCATTATCAGTACGTATGGTTTTAATGGATGTGTTAAACTGATTTTGCACATACGCATGGAATTCTCGAAAGATGGAATTTAGCTCACTACGAGATTTCAATAAGTAGACCCAGGTAGTACGAGAATAATCATCAATAAAGGTAACAAAATAATCAAAACCAAGAGTAGTTTTAGCAGGGGAAGGTCCGCAAATATCCGAATGTAAAAGTTCAAATGGGTTACAGACTCTACTAGATACTCTTGGGGGATAGGGACGCCGGGTGTGTTTACCCAGCTGACACGACTCACAATGAAAATCAACAGAAACAGAAAAATCCAATCTCATTTGCCTCAGAACCGCTATAGAGGGATGACCCAACCGGCAGTGGACTTCCCTGATGCTTGAGTCACAAATGTTTGCTGAAGGTTATGACGATAAGGACAGACGGTATAGGCCTCCTGATTCAATACCTGTGCCAATCAGACGGTTCGTCCCTAGTTCCTGGAAAACACAATGAGTAGGGTAAAATTTGGCAAGGTAATTGTTTTGTTTGGTAAGTTGGCTTACGGAACAAAGGTTATCGGGAAACTCGGGTACAAATAATACAGAGGAAAGGGTCAGGTTCTTCGAGTTACTAATGGATCCAATGCCTTGAATAGGGCATGAGGATCCATCAGCAATTCGAACAGGAGGGTGAGAGGTATGCTTTAGGTTGGATAATATACCTTGATTCCCAGTCATGTGATGAGTGGCCCCAGTGTCAACAATCCAAGATGAATTAAGGCTAGAGAACGTACCTGAATGAGCTGAATTTGCTTGTGGACTAGGAGCGTGGAGCGGAAGGTTCAATAACTGTTGAAATTTGTTATACTCCTCCTGACTGAGAGTGACTGTCGGGGTAGCCGGACTGGCATGATCTGGGGCATCATCAGAGGCAGCTAACCTTGCTTTGGGTCGAGGAGGTGGAAGAGACCCAGGTGGACGATTCGGGTAGTTGTACTTGGTGTGTCCATCCTGGGGACAATAGTGACAAGTGATACCATTGCCTCGACCACCACCTTTTCTTGGAGCTGGCTGATTGCCTCGACCAGTGTTTTTGCTAACAGGTGCACTCGTATACATAGCTGATGTGTCGGTGGTTCCAGTAGTAGTCCCTGAACCGTACATCTCTCGAAGCAAATGGTAAATGGAAGCAACAGAGGAGGTGGCAGTGGAGTTGCTCAACAATAAAGGTCGAGCACTAGAGAACTTTGGTGATATGCCTGCAATAAACATCATAATATCCATTTTGTTGTTGCGCTCCTCCTGAAGCTTCAAATCAGCGGTCGGAGGGTACAACGCACGGAGTTCATCTCTGAGTTTTGAAAACCGAGTGAAATAGTCAGTAAAGAACGAATCACCTTGTTCTGCTCTACTATATGCCTGAACCACAGAAAATGCATGTGACAGAGATTCTTTGGCTGGAAAGGATGAGGACAAATGATCCCACATTTCTTTCACAGTGGGAAAGTTCTGAGCTATAGTAAGTATTTGTGGCTCTATAGCATTCCACAAAGCCATCTGAATACCACTATCATCAATACGCTATTCACGGGTAACCGGATGATGAGGGATTGTTGTCAAGTGGTCTTCCTTGTCAAGACTAGCAAGTCCTTTTTCGACAAAGAGACTCCATGAACTCCAATTTTTGGAGTCAAGTTTCACAGGAATACGTAAAACCGAGTTGTAATTGATAATACCTGGAGCAATCTGACTTGCAGGAGTGGACTCGAGTTTGGTTTCTTTCACAGATTCTTCAGCCATTGGTTAAATCCGAAAAGATCTGAAAAAAAACGAGTGTATACCTGGAGCAGAAACGAGAAAGGTGTCGTAGCTGGAAATTGACCTTACAGATCAACTGGAAACTGACTTGCGATCGTACCGGTGTAAACAGGGTCTGTAGAAGACTAATCAAGGCTCGGCAAAACATTTGAAGACTAAATGAAGACGAAGTCTAAAAACAGCATGTGCGAAAGCCAGTTCCACGCGAAAGCCTTAGCCGCGCGACAGATTGTTCCACGCGAAAGCCTTAGCCGCGCGACAAGCCTGTCGCGCGAGAACTTTAGTGTTTAGTATAAATAGCTTAGTTTTCGTCTTGTAAAGTAGCTTTTGTTCATTTTTCAGATCTGTACTGTGCGAAATCGCTCAAGACCTTTCATAGGTTGTGTTATTCAATCAACGAATCATTTTGTGATCAATTCAATCTTCTTTAACTCCAATCTTGTTTACATTCCGCATTCACAAGATTGAGATCGTGTGTTTATTGCTCTTTCTGGGAGATTTCAAGGTCTTACAATTGGTATCAGAGCTTTAGGCTCTAGAACCACGATCTGGAGAAGATTTGGATTGTTTTCTACTCATTTTTAAGATATTCATCATTGATTACTTGAGATTCAGATATGGTGATGTTATGCTGCTCGAATCTTGATAATTTGGACTGATTTGGACTGAATTAGTGGACTTTAGTTGAATTTTAAACATAATTAAGCTTAAAATTAAACTAAATTCATTAAAATTGGATCAAAATTAGTATAATCAGACATATTCAGTGATTTGGAGGTGATTCTTTGCTTGAACAAACCGTTGGAGATCTGTTTCTGCACGAAATTGGAAGATTTTCGCTTGAATTGGGAGTTTTCGCGTGCAAAAGTATCAGATTTCGCACAAACGGGTATTTCACTTTTTACGCGATTTCGCGTGAAAAGTAAATCGGATTTTCGCCCGAAACTCAATTCTCGCGCGAAAAAGTGTGCCGCGCGAAAACCGTTTTCGCACAAAAACTCTTTCGCACGAAAATTCTGATTTTGACTTTCTGATCGATATGGCTTCAACAACTCCGAATCTAAAGTATTTACTGCTTCACTTCATCTAGACACGGAAATTGGTACTGGTAACAAGCCACCGAGACTTCTTTGTGAAGACGATTATGCAGACTGGGCTTACCGATTTGAGAATCATGTTATCTACACGGAACCTAAGATGTGGAGGTCTATTCAGTATGGTCCGTACATTCCCATGTATAAAAATGACAAAGGGGAGCTGGTCAATAAACCAGAACATCTATGGGATGAGGATGACATAAAGAGGTTGGAACTGGATGATAAAGCTTATGCTGCCATCACTATGGCATTGACTACTGAGATTTCATAAAAGTTCAAAGAGTTCAGAGGTGCTAAAGTGTTATGGGATGCTCTGGAAACTCAGATTATGGGCAACAAAGATATGAGGGAAAGCAAAAAGGATATGTTGAATCAAGAATTCAACATGTTCAATCACATAGTTGGTGAAGAGTTGGAAGCTCAGATTGTCAGGTTTGTTACACTGGTAACAAAAATGAAGAGTGCGGGTATTACTCTGGAACCCATCACTGTGAACAAGAAGCTGCTAAATTCACTTCCATACAGTTGGAATAACAACTGTACATTGATCAAGAGAACCAAAGACTTGTATACTCTTCAGTTGACTGATCTCATTTCAACTATCAAGTCTTATGAGATGGACGATAAGCAGCGAGCTGCTAATCATCTTAGTTCTCTGGGTGCTGAAGGAACTGCTCTCTATGCAAAGATGGCTAGTAATCCGAATTACTATGTCAGTTATACACAAATGTGTCAGCAAAAACAATCTGGAGGTGCAGTATCTTTTTATATGCAACCAGCAGTAAATCATCAAGTTCATGTTCCAGCTGCTCAACACTATTCCCCCATCATCCATCAACAAGTCCCTCAATCTCAAGATTCTCATAGTGGTCAACATGCTTATGTTGCTACCACTAATCCATCAAAGTAGACTGTCCAGATTGCTGAGGAGCATCTTGCCCTTTTCACCACTTTCATGTCAAGTTATGAAGCTTTTATGGCTGGAAGACTCACTGCTCTTAATGTCTTGGTTGATGATCGGATGTTGAAGAAAATGACATCAAGTATCAAATGGCCATGGTAGTTTACAGGGCGAAGAATTTTGCTAGACGAACTAGGAGAAAAATATTTGGTGTTAACAACTCTAGCAAAATCGGTTTTGACAAGTCTAACCTGAGGTGTTACTACTGTGACAAACCAGGTCATTTCGCCAGAGAATGCACTGAACCAAAGACTGGTCAAACTGAAGGCCCTAAGAAGATGGTGACTGTGGAGATTGAGCCAAAGAAAGACAAAGCTAACACTTCGGATTGTACTAAAGCATTGGTTTCTCAAACTAATGCTGAATATGACTGGTCAGACCAAATGGAAGCCCTTGATCTAACATTGTCTAATGCATTCATTGCAAAGATTGTTCCTGAACCAGAAGAAGAAGAAAATTTATTTGCTGATTCATTTCTGATGACTTGATGGAAGATTTGTTTGCTAAAAGAGAAGAAGTAATGGTGAAAGTTGAGGAAGAAAATCAGAATGTTGAAGAAGAAAAAGAGAAAGTTGTGAAGAAACATCTAGTTGAGAAGGTTGCTGAGGAGAGGTTTATGATTGAAGAGTACAATGTCGAGCTTCCAGTCAAATGCCAATGTATTGATCCAAAGACTGTTGACGTTGCTCCAGTGGAAGAAAAAGCTGCTGCTATGAAAGCTTTCGTGGTCAAGAAGGTTGATGAAACGGAAGGAGAAAGTTCTGAACCCAAGGTATATAATAGTTTATGCACAAATTTATGTGTTGAGAAAGTTCAAAGATACAGAGTTCATAATGAGAACTTGATAATGGAAGTTGAAAAACTTCAGTATCAAGCTCGAAAACACAAATCAAATGAAAAGATTTTTAAAGAAAAACTTGAAGGTTTAAATAATACAGTATATAATTTACAATTAAATCTTCATGATAAAGAATGTACAAATAATGATTTGACAAATAGAAACAATAAACTCGCTTTAGAAATTAATAGACTCAACAGTGAACTAGCCACGGCTAAATTGACTGTTGAGAAATTTGAACTTTCATCAACAATGGTTGAAGGAATAATCAAGTCACAAATGACACAGAAGATTAAAGGAGGAAAATGCGGTGTTGGATTTTCAAACGTTGCTCCTCCAATTAATCATGATTATTCATGTTTACCTTCATCTGATGTTATTTCTGATTCTGATATGGTCTATGGGATTGGTTTGTCTCCATCTCAAGACTTAAAACCTACAGTCAAAGTTAATCTATCTGTTGATCCTATTATAATAACCAAACCTAAACAATCAACTGAAAATTTTTATGCAGATAAATTGAAGGTGGATGGGTTGGTTGAAGATTGGGAGAGTGAAAGTGAAGAGAAAATGAGAGTGACAGTTTGAAAAATAAGAATGTAAATGTTTTGCGATCTGCTTGTAAACAAACTTTGTCAGGAAATGAAAAAGTTGTTGATTTGAATGAGATTGAATCAATAGTAAATATAATATGAATGCATATCAAAGGGCAAATCAGAAAGAAAGAATTGAAAAGATTTCAAAAGTAGATTTGTTTCTAAAGGTTTAATTGAAAATGAAGAGCCTATTTTTAAAGAAACGAATTCTCGATTCTTTAAAAATAAACTTCATTATAATGCTAACCTTGTGAGTCAAGATATTTGTAGCCCAGATTTGCAAGTGAATGATTCTTCTGCATTTAGTCTGAAAATTCAAAAGCCTGGTCATTCTCCAGCACCAATTCGTATATCTAAGCCTGGTCCACCTCCCGCAAATTCAAAGTCTGGTCCTACTCCAGCAGAATCTAAGACTGGTCCTATTCCAGCACCATCAATTCCAAAAGTCACAAATGCCAATTCTAAATTCAAAAGTGGTCATACATCAACAATTTCCTCGAATCTGCAAAAGATGAACGTGCAATTATCAAATGAGGCAAAGATTCGAGAGACTGTGCAGACTGTTAAACCTAGTCAATCTGACTTTGGTTTTTATGACAATTTTCATAATTGTCATCCACAGTTTGTTTTCCACTCACAACAAAGAAAATGTTATCAGTGTGGAAACATAAATCATTTGGCAAACAATTGTTCTTTTCGACAAAAATCGTTAAGCAAACAAAGATTTCATAATTCTATTTCTCATAATAGAAAATTGTTTTTCACTCGTGGAAAATTTTTAAATCATATGAAATCAAAAGTTACTAATGATTTTAATGTCAAAAGGAATAAAAGTTTGAATAATGATTTAAACGAAAATATCAATGTGAAAAATGTAAATGAAAAGACTGATGTGCTAAACAAATATAATAATCTTAAATCATTCTGTCTTGCTGCAACTCATAATGTGCTCAAGTCATGTTTGACTTGGGTACCAAAAGCTAAGTAATTTTGTTACGTATGCAGGGACAACCGCAAAAGACTATTGAAAGTCTTTGGCATGTAGATAGCGGTTGTTCAAGACACATGACTGGGAATTTATCATTACTACAAGATGTTCAATCATACAATGGAGGAAGAGTGATTTTCGCGGGAGACAAAGGAGGACGTATAACCAAGCGTGGTACAGTTACTAATGGTGTCCTTAGTTTTGAGAATGTTAACTTTGTTAAGGAATTAAAACATAACCTGTTAAGTGTGTCTCAAATTTGTGACAAACAATATTCTACACACTTTACTAACAAAGAGTGTTTAATCTTAAAACCGGGTTTATTGTTCCAGATGAATGGATTTTGATGAGGACTCCGAGAGACAATGACACATATCTTCTTGATATGCATTGTTCTAATTCTTTGATAACAGCTTCATGCTTATTATCCAAAGCCTCGGAGAATGATTCCATGTTATGGCATCGTCGGTTAGGACATGTCAATCTTAAAAACATGAACAAACTTGTACGTGGAAATCATGTCATTGGTTTACCTGAAAAAGAATTTCAATTAAATGAACATTGTTTGTCATGTTCAAAAGGTAAACAACATAAACTTCCTCACAAACCAATTGCACACAACTCAGTCGAATCAATCTTACAACTCTTGCACATGGATCTTTTTGGTCCAGTGAGTGTTTTAAGTTTGGGTCGAAGATCTTACTATCTGGTTGTTACTGATGACTTTTCTAGATTTACTTGGGTGTTTTTCTTAGCATCTAAGGATGAAACTCCACACCTTTTGATCAAATTCATTACTTTGGTGGAGAATCAGACAGAGAAAAAGGTAAAATGCATCCGAAGTGACAATGGAACAGAGTTTTGCAATCAAACTTTGAATGAGTTTTGTGAATCAAAGGGAATTGCTAGACAATTTAGTGCTGCTGGCACACCACAACAGAATGGGGTTGCAGAAAGAAGGAATAGAACATTGATCGAAGCTGCTAGAACAATGATATCTGCTGCCAAATTACCTTTGTTCTTTTGGGCTGAAGCAGTAAATACTGCATGTTATGTTCAGAATCGTGTTTTAATCAACAAAAGATTAAATAAGACTCCATATGAAATATTTTATAAACACAAACCCAAAGTTAAATATTTTAAAGCCTTTGGTTGTTGTTGCACTTTGTTGCATACAACTGAATCATCTTCAAAATTTTCTGAAAAGGCTGATGAATGTTACTTTGTGGGATATGCTGCTAATAAGGTTGCATATCGAGTTTATAATAAAAGGACTAGACAAATAATTGAGTCATTTAACATTGATTGGCACGAGCTTAACATAACTGATGCAGGTTCAGCTCCTTCATGGGTTTATGATTATGAATCTTTGTTCATAAATTTTAAAATTTCTAAACCTTCATCTGCAGATTCTAATTCTCAAGCACTCTCTTTGAAAAACAAAATCATTGAGGAACTTCCATCTTTGACATCTGATGATTATGCTGTTGCTTCATCATCCAAAGATATTCCTACAGCTTCTGTACAAGTATCTGAATGTTCTGAGTCCTTAGATGTTCCTTCAGAACAAATTTCTAACCAGGAGCTAGAAGAATCATCAAGTTCACCTTTATCTGCATCTTCTTCAGAAACTATGGATACACCGATCGAAGTCATTCAAGTTCCATTTGAAGAATCTCCAAATGTGTCTACTGCTTCTGAAAATCCTGTTTCAGATGACACACCTGAAGAAAATATTGTGTATCAATCTCAACAATCTGAAGAAGTTCTTGATAATGTTGAACACATTACTAATTTGAAAGATGGAATGGTTGCAGATGATATTCCTCAATTAAGAATACATAAAAATCATCCAACTGATGCAATCATTGGTCCATTACATGAGGGTGTAATTACCAGAAGTCGATCAGGAGCAATCAACACATGTCTTTATGCTTGCTTTCTATCACAAATAGTGCCCAAGAACGTGGAAATGGCACTCAAAGAAAACAGCTGGATAGAAGCAATGCAAGATGAGTTGATGCAATTCAAGAAGCTCAATGTTTGGCATCTTGTTGAACTTCCAAAGGATAAGCTTCCGATTGGAACAAAGTGGATATTTAGAAACAAGACGGATGAAAAGGGTGTTATAGTTCGGAATAAAGCACGTCTTGTTGTGCAGGGATTCTATCAAGTTGAAGGATTGGATTATGAAGAAGTGTATGCTCCAGTTGCAAGACTAGAAGCAATACGCATATTCTTAGCCTTTGCTTCATACATGAACTTCAAGGTGTATCAGATGGATGTTAAAACTGCATTTTTATACGGAGAAATGAAGGAAGAAACCTATGTTTGTCAGCCTCCAGGATTTGAAGATCCCGATCATCCTGATTATGTTTACAAGTTGGATAAGGCATTATATGGTTTACATCAAGCACCTCGTGCTTGGTATGCAACTCTGACTGAACATTTGCTTGCAAATGGTTATTCACGAGGCGCAATTGATCAAACCTTATTCATACGAAGATCAGGCGATTATATTATTTTGGTTCAAATCTATGTCGATGATATCATTTTTGGATCTACAAATTATAGTATGTGCACGGAGTTCGAAGAGGTGATGAAGAAGAAATTTGAGATGAGTTCCCTTGGAGAAATTTCATTTTTCCTAGGTCTTCAAGCTACTCAATCTGAGACTGGTATTCTCATCCATCAAGAAAAGTATGTTCA
Organism: Flaveria linearis; assembly: GCA_024085815.1. Lineage (NCBI taxonomy): Eukaryota > Viridiplantae > Streptophyta > Magnoliopsida > Asterales > Asteraceae > Flaveria > Flaveria linearis. The sequence goes on from CM044002.1 coordinate 7,502,686, forward strand.
AACTATTCTTGAGAAGTACAAGTTTCAAGATTCCAATAGTAGCTCCAACTCCAATGGCTTCTCGTCCTACTCTTACTCCAGATCCATTAGGAGAATCAGTTGATCAACATCTTTACAGATCGATGATTGGTTCCCTTATGTATCTTACTGTAAGCAGGCCCGATGTCATGTTTCCTGTTTGTCAGTGTGCCCACTATCAAAGTGATCCAAAGGAATCACACATGAAAGCTGTCAAGAGGATTTTCAAGTATCTCAAGGGTCAATCCAAACTTGGTTTGGTATCCTCGAAATTCCGATTTCAATTTATTTGCTTATACTGACAGTGATTATGGTGGTTGTAATTTAGACAGGAAATCGACCACAGGAGGATGTCAATTCTTGGGCAACCGACTCATTTCTTGGCAATGTAAAAACAGAACACCGTCTCCACATCCACTGCCGAAGCCGAATATATGGCTGCATCGAGCTGTTGTTCCCAGCTTGTCTGGATTCAACAACAACTTCTCGATTATGGTCTCAACATTTATGACACACCCATTTGGTGTGATAACACGGCAGTTCTGAACATCGTGAAAAATCCCATTCAACACTCAAAACTAAACACATTGACATCCGCATTCATTTTATCCGCGACTGTTTTGATCGTAAACTTATTCATTTAAAACAAGTGTCGTCAACTGAAAATATCGCTGATTTATTTACCAAGGCATTTGATCATTCTCGATTCGATTTCCTTGTGCAATCATTGGGGATGATTAACTTTGGATAAATTGGTTTAATAAATCTTCACAAAAAGATTTTTCATTTTTTAATAAAAAATAAAATTACAATTGTTTCTTTTTCTTAAAAGAACAATCACAATTTTAGGAGGAGAAAATTAGAAAATAAGTTCTGAAAAATATTTTTGGTTTTAGGGGAGTTAAGATCAAAGGATTGCCAAAATAAAAACAAAGAATAAATTTTCATAATTAAATGAGAAATGATATTACAAAGTTCTAAAAGAGTCTAAGTACTTTCAAAGGCTTAAATACAAATACACTTGGATTATGTTTGATGTGTCGATAGGCTTTGCTTTCAGAAATGAAAAGATCATAATTGAGTGATTACACTTGGATTAAAGAGATATGATTTAGTAGGGAACATATCAGGATTCAGTGCCAAAAATGTTCTAACACAGACTGAGAGATATAATCTTGTCATACTCAAGCCTGTATGTGTTTGATTCAGTGATTATCATAACTATATATATATATATATATATAAAAGATAAAAATACAAAAAGAGACAAAAAGAGAAAAACACAAAAAGAAAATAATTGAGCAAAAAGATGCCAACAAAGGCCATATAGGATATAGATGCCAAGAAGCACAACAAATCAAAAGATATGTCTAAAAGACATACATACTATATGGTATATATTTTCTATTTTGAGAATATTTTCTGACCATGAAGGCAAAATCAAGAGATGGGGCATGTAAGTCCGGATGGCTTGTAAGTCCTAAACATCTTGAGAGGGCAGACGTAAGTCCGGATGGCTGTCAGTAAGTCCTTAAACTTGTTAATATTCCGGGTTAAGAAATATTTCTCAGGCTAGGTATGCTCAAATAGTTATATTTAGGAATACAATAAATGATATCACTGATCAACAATGCATGGTTTAAGTCAATTTGGGGTGACTTGAAATCTCGATAGTGTCTTGAAGGATAATAATCAGTCTACAGAAGATCTGATTGTGGGATTCACTGACTTATATTAAATCAACACAAAACATGATATATATCACTCAGTATGCTTCTGAGTAAAACCTGAAGTATAAGTATAAAGGGACAAAAGATATTGACAATCAACTTAACCAGTTATTTTAAATAAAGCCGGACATAGTCTTAACTTGATAACGAACTATATGATCTCATTATGAAAATTCTTACAAAACAAACTAATCCGATCTTGATTCTTTAATTGTTTTCATTATTTTGTTATTTTGTGTATAAGTGTGTTTCAATTTACTTTTGTGTTGTATTATTTTTAAGATAAATAAATAACAAAGATAAAATTTCTGAAAATTGAAGATTCATTAAATTAAATTAATTGATCACTTGGTAAATAAAATTATGTTGACATAAATAATTGAGAATAAAAGGTTTGAAAGTTTTGAAAAATAAGAAAGATTTTAAAAGTTGAAAAATCCGAAAAACTTTGTATCTCGCGCGAAATGGAGAAGTCACGCGAAAAAGGCCGTCTCGCAAAGGAATTGTCGCGTGAGTTCTTGGGGTTTAAATATCACATTGTTCGAGACAAAAACACTTTTCGCTCAAACCTCACCCGAAAAACCCTTTCGCATACCATCCGAAACCTCATTTCGCTTACATCAAAACAGAAATCATTTCGTTCTTGCTTGTGATCTGATTCTTATTAGGTGTTCATTACATTTGTTTAGTGATTTAAAGGTATAATATGTTTGATATGGTTACTGTAGCGATGAAATGCTAAGGAGAACTTAACAAATTTGAAATAAAATCAAAGAAATAAACTTAAAACTTTAAAATTGAAAGATGAAATCTACAAAATAGACTTAGGCGACAGTGATGGACTGAGTTTTATGGATTAAAATCGAGTTTTGAAATGTTAATTTGAACTTTGAGTTGTGCGAATCGCACAAGAACTTGAACAGACGTGAAATAGGGTTTTCGCGTGAAAACAGTTCTCGCTTGAGCTTTGATTTCGCTTAAAAATACGTTTCGCATGAAACTCATTTTCGCACGAGACTAGTTTGTCGCATGAAGTTCATTTTCACATAATTTGGAATTTTTCGCATGACAAAAAGTTTTTGAAATTTTTCTAAGTGTTGATGTTGTTGTTTCACAAATGATATTATCACATAAACTTGGTCTTTGTTTGATAAATCTTAATGGCTAAATTTTTACAATTGTCTAATACATTTAGTACAAATAAACAAGTTAATGTTGTAATTTTGTCTAAGTGTAGAAAATTTTTTTTTGGTTTATAATTAAGTTATATTAAAGGTGTTCTAATCCTGACTTTTGTGACAGTGCAGATGGCATAAATGATTTTCAATAAAAATCATAATTGTGTTGCTTACTTAGATGATGTTCCAGAAGGGAAGGAACTGTTTTCATCTATGATTGAAGGACTGAAGAATTCTCGCATTGTTTATGCTATATCTGCTGACCCCGCCATTTATTCAGAGCTGATAGACTCTTTCTGGAGCACTGCTGCACTGGAAAAGGACCAAGCGGGAAACCAGATTATACTGCTACTGTCAAGGACAAACGAGTGACAGTTTCTCATCCATACTGAACCGAGTTCTTTTGTTTGATGATCAAGAGGGTGCACCAACTAGACTTGATGATGATACTGTGATTGATTGTCTGGCTCGTATGGGATACGAGTACAGATATCCAAGTTTAGAGAAGAAATGGTTACCATCTTACTGGAAATACCTATTTCATGTGGTGATTCATTGTCTGAGCAACCTCAAAGCTGGGATGGATAGCTTGAGTGTAGTTTTTGGCTCCTTATTGGTTTCTTTGGTTGATGATCTACCTTTTAGTATATCTGGAGTTATCTTCCAGGAGATGGTAAAGAACGCCACAGCCAATCCTGGAAGGAAGTTCATCATGTATCCAAGATTTATCCAGTTGGTGATAAATGATGCTTATCCTGAGCTTGCTACTCAGAGATCTTCTAAGTATGTTGTTCAAACTGTAAAGGAGATTTTCACACATCTCACTGGAACCAGAGGAAACAAATGCTCTGGTGAAAGTTTTGCTAAGATTGGAAAATTTTTTGAGATTGAAGAAGGTGTTGATGAGTTTGGAGAAGGTGATCATACTAATGAAGCACAGACTGGCACTTCTACTTCTGGTGCTAGAGATAACTTAGATGAGGAGATTGAAAAGTTATTTGAAGATGAGCCTGTGAATGAAGAAAGAACGGAAGGAATTGTTCATTCAGCTTCCAGTTCAGAGACGGCTAGTGATCAAATAGGGAATGTTCCCTATGTAATCCAAACTGATCAAACACCATCTACTCCAACATCTTCAAGACCTAATGATGAAGACAGGGATACTGATTATGCTCCGGAGGAGTCTCCTAGTACTTCATCAAGGAGAAAACGTATGGCAATAAGGAGAGATTTTCCAGCAAGAAAAAGAGGTCGAGGTATTATTCCCAGGAGACCACGAACACATGTGGTTATCACTGAGACTGAGCAAGATCAGACTGCTAATGTGACTTCTTTTGCTCCTGAGACAGAAACAGTTCCTATTTCTGAAGCAGCTAATATTTCTGAGTCCGGTTTTTCTACACCCCCAAGGCAAGAAAACTTAGAGTTTGATGTTGATTCGTTCTTAAATACCCCTCCAGATTTTCAAGGGAGAGAGGAATCAACAAGCACTCCTCGTTCTATCACATTAGAAGAAAGAATAAAGAACTTGGAGAAAGAAAGTTTTGAGAATATGAAGTTGATTGCTGAATTAAAGAAAGGTAATGACGAAAAGACAAATCTGATCAACATGATTCATCTCGATTCCGCCATTAAAGATATAAGGATAGTTTCTCTTGAACAACAGATGAAGAGCATGTTTGATTATACTTCAGGGTTGAAGAGACAACTGAATGAGCTTAGAGAATTTATATCTCAGACTTATTTTCATCAACCACCAATCATAAGGTCTATTACTGTGATTGGTGAGTCTAGTAGGCGATCTCCAAGCCCACCCCCTGCTGAAAATGTTCTAGAAAAAGAAGTGGTCAACGAAACTCAAACTTCTACTGAACAGCCAAGTGTTAGTGCGACTGAAGATGTTCCAATTTCATCTGAAGTACCTATCACTGAAGCTTTCACTTCTACAGCTTTCGTTGAGCCAGAGCATATGATTTCTTTGCCTATTGTTAATGAAGAGGAGGATGAAGAGTTGATTGATTATGTTGATTCAGATGATAATGAGGATGATGATGATGTGGATGATGATGAAAATGATGATGATGATGGTGGAGATGATGGTGGAAATGATGATGGTAATAATGATGAAGGCAATAATGATGATGAGGTGATGCTACTGGACTATCTTCGAGTCCAACTGGTAAAACTAACACTGATAATGTCAATCGACCAAGTGTTAGTGACCCGGAAGGATATGATCCTATTGACCCTGCTACTGAAAATTTGTATGACAAGGAATTGTATTCTTTTCAACAATCTTCATCAGGAGGTGTCGAAGAAGAATTTGATGTGTTTGATGATTTGGATGATCAGAATGAATATACTGACATATTTGGGAACAACCTTCAGGAGTTATTCAAAGACATTAATCTTGAAGAAGGAGAAATCCCTACTGAGACTGTGAGTGGTTCAACTCCTACTGATTCAACCAAGAAAGATTCTACAGGTCAAATTGCATTATACACTAGAGGAGGCTTGATGTTTAAAGCACCACCACCACCTACTGAAGCTCATTTTCTGTTTATTTCAAAGCCAAAGCAGAAGTATGGTGAAATGTCTCATGTGATTAGTTGGGGATATGATGGAGAGAAACGATTATATGTGATAAAAAGAAGGAATGGAGAAATAGATTATTTGAAAAACACACAAGATTTTCATACTTTACGTGCTGCAGATCTTTACTCTATGGGCAAAGCTCCGTTTTTCAATGAAAGTAATCATAGTGAAGCTGAGTTGATAAGATCTATGATACGAAAGGAGATGCGTACAAACTTCAAGGACTTTAAAACTGACTTTAAAACTAAGTTATTGATGACTCAACAAGAATAGATGAAAAGACTAAAGCTCCAATGAAAATACGAGTCTATCAACATCCTAAATTTATCAGGAAAGTCCCAGTGCATGCTCCAGTTCCTCCCAACACTTTAAAGCAATTACTCTCTTGGAGACGTGAGAAGGATACCGGACACGCTGTGATCAGATGTACTGACAGGTCATTTCGAATCATTGATCCAGCAGACTTGATGAAGTTTGGCAAAGACGACTTAATCAAGCTATTAAATTGCCCCATTTCAGCTGATGAGTCCGTTTATTTTCTATCTTGCCAGTATGTGTGGATGATTGACCGGATCCTTAAGAATAAATGGTATGCATATGCAGGTTCGTACAAGAAGGCAAATGTTGACTTTGATTGATTATGTTTCACCGAGCCTAGGGGGAGATTGTAGAAGACTAATCAAGGCTCGGCAAAACATTTGAAGACTAAATGAAGACGAAGTCTAAAAACAGCATGTGCGAAAGCCAGTTCCACGCGATAAGAAGCTATCACGCGAAAGCCTTAGCCGCGCGACAAGCCTGTCGCGCGAGAACTTTAGTGTTTAGTATAAATAGCTTAGTTTTCGTCTTGTAAAGTAGCTTTTGTTCATTTTTCAGATCTGTACTGTGCGAAATCGCACAAGACCTTTCATAGGTTGTGTTATTCAATCAACGAATTATTTTGTGATCAATTCAATCTTCTTTAACTCCAATCTTGTTTACATTCCGCATTCACAAGATTGAGATCGTGTGTTTATTGCTCTTTCTGGGAGATTTCAAGGTCTTACAGCGTCGCCGGAGACGGAGCCACGCGCCGCCACTCGCCGGCGCGTGAGGGAAGCTGCAGTGGAGACGGTGGCGCGTGAAGGCGCGTGCGCCGGCGGGGAGGTGGCGTTTTTTCGGGGTTTGCAGATCGGGGATGGCGACCTTATGGTAGCAGTGGTGTGTTGCAATTGTTGCTCGAAAAAAGATTTGGTGTGGACAGCAACAGCTTCTTGACGGGAAATCAGAAACAGGAGCGGGACAGGTAACCTGACTAGGATTTGTACCGAGAGCCTTGTGGCTCTGATACCATGTAAACAAACTGAGAATAATTGTTATTACTGAATGAATTCTTACAATGTGGCTACACCTCAATATATAGATATGGAAACCCTAATCTAAGGCCCATCAAGGCCCATGGGCCAATTTATCGGGCTAATATAACTGGACTAACTAACTAATCTATTTACATTAACACTTCTTTATATGTATCTTCCAATCTCTTGACAAAACTTTGCTTTATAATCAAGCACAGCTGGATGAACCGGACCAAATATATGAGGAGTTTTAATATTTCTTCGAGAAGGTGCAATTAATTCCTGTTACAAATTGTGTTAATTGAGTTAACACTGGAAATTTAACAAAATTATCAAGTAACTTTGTGTATCTACTATCTATTGCACCAATATGATTGTATCATTGCTTCACATGCAGGTGTGTTCTTGGAACCTGCACGTCTTCCTTACATGTCTAGAGACAAATTGCTCTTACAAGTTGTTTATATATATCAAATAGGTATGTCTTTTTTTCTTTTTTTATCGTGATTGGTTTTCTCTAGCACTTACAAACATACCTAGAGAAGACACTATGAACCCAATGTAGTTTCTCACAATCCCTTTGAATTACATGAGTATGAAACCAAGCTACCAACCGACATAAGTTAGAAGAATGACCAGGTTGTCAGTTTAAGTTAAACAGAGCTGGAACTAGTCATGTAGATAAGGGTTCTTAGAAAATCAATGCACAAAAACCATAACAGAATGTGAAGTTTGAAACAGTAAGATTCAAGTGGATTTAAAAACGGATTTGGGTGGTGATTGAGTGTTGATCAAGTGTAGTATATGTTCTTATCTGTTTAATATCTGATATTTGGGCCATCGGCCCACTTGATATTAGTCTAATTTTTTAAAGGGAAAGGGCAACCACAATAGCTTGCTATTGCGGTCTTTGAAGGTTGCCTTGGTGTTGTACTACTGCCTTGGACTGCCTTGGACTGCCTTAGTATCTGTTCTTATCTGTTTAATATCTGATATTTGGGCCATCGGCCCACTCGATATTAACCTAATTTTTAAAGGGAAAGGGCAACCACAATAGCTTGCTATTGCGGTCTTTGAAGGTTGCCTTGGTGTTGTACTAGACTGGCGCACCCCTCCAAGCCATAGTTAAAGCTCTCTCTTTAAATCTGTAAATCCTTCTGCGGTTCTGCCTTTTTTTTACCAACAGATCATTTCTAACTATTAGATTCAATATTTCACTCTTTCAGCCGTAAGCATAGTTATTTATGTACAGATTTTAATAAACTGCTCAAAACAGGGTTTGGTGTTGCGTCAACTGCTATCTTTTGAACTGTGTTGTAAAAATGTTATAACTCGGGTTGAGTGGAATATTGTTTCTAGAATGTTGAAAGTGGAGATTGATATCTCTTCAGGCTCTTACTTTCGCTAGTGTTTCCAGATAGGATATCTGTTGATTGGACTAGTTTATAGAAGGCTTAGATGAATGCGATTTAGAGGAACTTCAAGACTGAATTTGTTGTAAGCTGGTTCCTTCAAGCATGTCCTGTTTGTGTTTTGTTTTGTTTCTAGTTCTCTGATGAGGAGGGTGATGTTAAAAGGTTTTATTACCACAATGCAAAGACATGAGAGCTGGAAAACATGATAGGAGATATGTTTCAGAAAAATCCTAGGTGTTAAAATGAGGTTGTCACTTATAATAAGAAACTCTGTTTTCTGCACACAAAATATGCAACTCTTGGAATTGAGTAATTTTTCCGAAGCTCCTCACTGGTGTAATTCGACTCTTCACGCTCATATATATTTTGATAACCAATTTTCTTACTTTTTTTATTCACCCAATCCTTTCCAAGACATGGAGAGAGCTATTACATGAGACTTGGTGTCATATTCTTGAGTTCTCGATGCATCTTCTCTAGGGAATTAACTTGCAGCAGTGCTCGACTGGTTGGATACATTCTTAATTCATCTCACTTATTGTCTTCATTTCCATAGAAGGATATTGTAATATGATTTTTGATATGCTCTTGATTATAATTGCTGATGGCTGGGTAACTTTTTTCCCTTGGCATTGGTTTCCCATGAAATATATTATGTAAGGCGCACGATGACTGCTAAAGCTGCGCTTGTTATTCATAACGGAAGGTCAGATGTTATCAAAAGCTTCATTCTGTTCAGGACATACACAAAACTTCCGAAGCTGTTTTTTTTTTTTTTTTCATAATGGAGTGCTTAAGTGAATTCATATTGCACAATTAGGGAGTAACATTAAAGTGATCCTGTGACCATATGTATTTTGCAGGAATTGACAGCTGACACATTTATTCCCATCGATACAAAGATTATTAATCACGGTATTTGGAGTGTTATCTTCTTTATTGTTTTGGGGCTTATTTGCATATAGAGATTGTTTCGGACATCTTATAAAGACTTTTACTACTTTTTCATGTTCCATTTCGCTGGGAATGTTCATATCATTACATGACCTAATTATACATGCAAAGTGTATATACAAAGCAGGTTATTTTCTACTTACACTATGTTCTACTTGTATTTGTTTCATATAAACCTGCACATAGAGTCCAATAAAGGCTGTTGAACATGGTCATGGAAATTCGCTATCTAGATTGAACTCGTCTAATATACTGATCGCATTATCATTTGAAATGCAGGTAGGTTAATAGATTTTCTTACCCTACACTTTGTGGGAATTAACCTCCTGCACAAAGTGTCGGGAAATGCTGCGATCATCAAATCATGATGCGATCCAGCTCCTCCCCAGCCCTTGTTTAAACGGGAGCTATTTCAAGCACCGGTTATGCACTTTATCTAATTCAAGCACCGGTTATGCACTTTAGCTAATTCTTGTTTAAACGGAGCTAATGAATGAAAGATGATAGAATATCTGTGCCAAGGGAAGCAAGCTAATGAGTGCTGAACAATTCATATTTAATAAAATTACAAACAAACAAACAAACAAACATATTTAATAAAATTACACCAAGTTGAAATGATGCTAACATCTCTTTTATGTTACCAGATGTGATCTCTCTGATCAACCAAGAAATAATGTGCATTTACCAATGCCAAAGACTTAAAAGGCATCCTGCAGTTACCAATGCCCGTCGACGATTATTTTTCCAGTCAAATTGAAGGTATTATTTCTTATTACTAATCTTAGTTTCATTCTTGGATTGATATGCTTTACGTAATGTTGTTCTTTCCCTATTTTGAGAGATATCCAGGATCCATTATTATGAGAGTTTGATCTTTTGAAATGTAAATGCTAAAACCGGTAATCTAAGTTAGATGAAATTGAGAATCTACATTTGATTTGAACTGCAATATCTTGGCATATCCACCTTGGTTTGGGTTAAGTCCAGATTAAGGTTTTAATTTATTGCTTTATATAGTGTTTTAGGTTATACAAGTTTGTTTTCCGACCCGCGCTTCGCGACGGGTTCGAACATGACGTAGGTTAGGTAATCAAAATACTTTCTCTTTACTTAAAGGCTCGTAAATAACTGTTCATCGTGCCTGCAAATAATGCATCTGCCACGCCAAAACAATGCTTGCGTTTTATTTCATCGTCATCGCCTATCAAACGGGTCAAAACATTTCCCAAATCAGCCAAGTCACTATCATCCTCCATCACTACCAAGCCAAAGCATTATCTCTATCTAATTTTTAGATAGATTCATCTATTAGTCACAACTCTATCAAAAAACTTTCGATTTAAATCATAGGATTCAATAAACAAACACATTTAGAGGGTTGATGTGATCGCGCTTGCAACTGTGGTTGAAGGAACCATTTTGCAAATACATAAAAAGGTAAGCAACAGTATCCAAAACAGTTGCATAAACAGAAAAAGCCTTTAAAACAAACCAAGACCACCAACATTCACTCTTATATGATTTTCTTTAAAGTCTAAACATAATAGCCCATAGAGACACAACAATTTAGATCAACAATACAAAGAGCCGAATAGAGGCTATTAAAATCAACAATTTCCCATTTTAATGTCGAGCTCAGAGTGTGCAAAGCAATGACTCTACCATGGTTGGAGGGCAGGTTGCAGGCAATAACCTGCCATCCTGTAACCCTTCCGCCTATCTAATGTCCCCAATCAATATTTATTCAGACCCGTGAACTCATCACAGCCTATTAGAAACACTAACCTCAGATCAATAAACCAACGTACAAGATCAAAAGGCATCCAAGGCAAAGTGGAACCAAGAGCAAATCGCATCGGAAAAACAACCAAACCAATTGCTGATCACCATCCTTTAAGCATATACAGAAACCACTTCCAAGAAATGCAAACACTTAAAAACCCTAAAAGTGTATGGCAGAGAGATGGAGAATGAGCAAGAAAGGTGGTCGGACCACCACCGTCAAAAACCCCACCATGAAAAGCACCACCGTCAAAAGCCCCACCATGAAGAGAACCACCATCAAGACCCCCACCATCAAGACCACCACTATCAAGACCACGGATGACCAAGAAACGTTGTTGCATGCTGTAGATCGGGAAAGAAGGAGGTGATTAGAGTGCAAAACCACCGCTGCATTGCTATTTATAGCTTCACCGGTAGCTGGCGCAGCACCGAGCCGATGTCGGCACGTGGTGATGGTTCACGGTGGCGGTGCGACAGTCGCGAGGTCGCTGCAGTGATGGGTGACGACGTCGGTGTGATGAGATGCAATAACGACGGTACAGCAGTCACGGGGTGGTGCCAGTGCGATGGTGGCGGTTCTTACCACAAAACCTTTCTCTTACCAAGAAAAAGTGGGTTTCTCTCTAGGAAGGAACCAGGAGGGTAAGTGGGAAGTTTTCCCTTGTATTCCCCTTTAAACACGTTTTAGAGGGTGGGGATAAAGTGAAGGGACAAATTGTAAATATGTAACATTTTGTGGCCAAAATGAAAACCCAAAAGGCCACTGTTTCTCGCGTTCCTCTATTCATATATAGGGTAATTAGAGGTATGCTTTTGAGTTTTCCTTCTAGTCTCTTTCGTCTAAAGCGAAAGCGTTTTTGTATTTTCGTTTTGAGATTCAGTCCTGTGGCGTCGGTCCCCGCACAACACACTTGGGGAAATTACTAGTTCAAAATAATTTAACAAAAGCTATTATCGAGTGAACCTAACTTGATAAAACTTGTTTTTAAGAATTTACTGGTTTGATTTCAACATATTTTCTCTCATAGTTAAAGTCTAGTGTCTAGTATGTATAGGAAGGACTCATTTTGACATAAGACACCTTGAATCCGTCTATTAAATAATAAAGTAAACTTGATGATTAAAGAAATCAATTATTTCTTTAGCAGACAAATCTCATATAGGTCGTGTACAAAAGAGAGATTGTTCACACAATGAATGTCTCACCTTAAGTATCACACAGTCGTTTAAACTTATTGGTTGTAAATCAAATAATAACTCTATATTTAAGTTGGTTTGGGTGAAAGTGTTCCTGAGTAGGATGAACTGGAAGTTGCAGTTTGAGCAAAAAAAAAATTTTTTTAGCTTATCGAGTGTAAAGTGAACATATTGGTTCATTTAGTAAGGTACAAAGAATACATCGAATCACTTGAACTTTCTGAAAATGCTTTGTTTTTCATTGTACCATGAAAGTTTGATAATGTATTATATGTTGCTACATAAACATCAAACATATTTGATAATTTTTGGTTAAAATCATATTTTATGGTTTGAATATAATTTGGGTTGTCATTCGATAAATCTTTCCAGCAAAGTTTCAACCCCTCCTTTATTTAAGCAATGATTTAACATGACGGAACAAGTAACAACCGCGAATAATTTTTTTTATTATGTTGTATACTAAATACAATTACATCAAATAATCATATTCCAAAATTTCAAAGAATGCCGATAACATTGTAGACCTAATTCCGGATAGAACAAAATAATCGAAGGTTAGTTTAGGGTTGTACCAATATGAGTAGAAGCAGCTAAATCAAATCTTGAAACACCATGAGATTAACAATCCTAGTAGTTAGATCTAGTAACACAAAAACACAAGAAACTAAAATCTGAAATTGGAACTCACTCCTGTTTAATCATGGCAGAAAGAAGCAAACCCCTAACTGCCTGTCATAATAATACATTTACATAGGATTTAAGATAGTAGAAGAAGAATTTAAAATTAAAAAATTGTTTAATGAAATTAACATAATAGAAAAAAGGAAAAAAATAAAATAAGAAACCCACAAAAGGAAAGAGACAAAAGACTTGAATTCAAGGGTCAGGATCCAAATTCAATCCAATCCAATCTTTTTGTAATAAATTTTATTTTAAATCATAATTGTCACTTAAAAGAACTTATAAGCTGTCATGAGGCAAAATCACAAGTATCAAAGTTGGGATACTTTTTGAAATAAATTGTTTTAATCTTGTCTTTAATGAATCAATACACGTTACGATGTGGATTAAAAGTAAATTACATAATTAAATCTTTAATTTAAGAAAATTAAAATCATTATAAATGTACGTAACCAAATCAAGTTATTGACGTATCTTAGAAGCTAGCATCATTGCCAAAAAAAAAAAATCAACTACGTAACAAAAGAGAGATATTGTCCACATAACGAATGTCTCACCTTAAGTATCACTCACTCGTTTAAACACATTGGTTGTAAATGAATAATAACTCTACATTTAAGTTGGTTTGTGAAAGTGTTCGATCCCGAGTTGGATGAATTGGAAGTTGCAGTTTAAACAAACAAAAACAAAATTTTGAGCTCATCGCAGTTTAAACAAACAAAAACAAAATTTTGAGCTCATCGAGTGTAAAGTGGACAAGTAACAACCCCTCCTTTATTTAAGCACCGGTTAAATGTGACGGAACAAGTAACAACCGCGAATAATTTTTTATGATGTATACAACATACAATCTTTTTGTTATAAGTTTTATTTTGAATCAATAATTGTCACTTAAAAAAACTTATAAGCTGTCATCGGACAAAATTACTGGTATCAAAGTTGCGTTACTCGTTTTGAAATAAATTGTTTTAAACTCGTCTTTAATGAATCAATACACGTTAAGATGTAGATTAAAAGTAAATTAAATAACTGAATTTTTAATTTAAATTAATTAAAATCATCATAGATGTCTGTAACAAAATCAAGTTATTGGCGTGTCTTAGAAGCTAGCATCATTGCCAAAAAAAAAAAAAAAAATCAACTACGTAACAAAATCAAGATACTAGCGTATCTTTACAGCATCATTGCCACCGACTCACTTTTCAGTTTTCCCTCTATAAATCAACGGTACGAGTCCAGTAGTCAATACCAACACACAAACCCCCCTCTATGACACACACACACACACACACACAGTCTCTCTCTCTCTCTCTCTCTCTCTCTCTCCCCCTCTTCATCAGGCCTCAGTGATCCTTTCAACCATTATTTCCATGATCATGATCGTTTGGTGCCATGGTGGAAGTCGACGAAATCGAAACGCTGTACGTGTGTTCAACGACATTCAGTACTCACTACGATTCAGTATAACAGTTCATTCGATCACCCGATCAGGACATGCATTTCCATTTTCTGTGACCTAATTTCTCCCTCATCCTTTTTTATTGTTATCATTTGCTCATTTCTTAATTCCTTCTTATCTGCTTGTTCGTTACTGCGATTGATTAGGCGTTATTGGTGCTGATATGTGATTTATCGTCTGTGCACTCTAATGTCATCTTCTGTAGATACTAATTAGGCGTTTTTGATGCTCATCCTTGGTTTATTGATCGTGCGTTGTAATTTCTTAACTGCTTCTTATCTGATTACCTAAGCATTATTGGTGTTGATGTTTTATAACTTATATGTTGATTATGTGTTGTAATTTCATAAATGTATATAGTTCGATCTATAGATCGAGTGATCAATCGATGATTGAACAGGGGGAGTAATAGAGATAGAAGTTTTTATTTCACCAAGCAAAAGCATGCTAGATGGTAGATGCTCTCTCGAATGGTTTTTCAAAAAGGGTCCAGTAATGCACTAATGCCTAGCCACGTGGAAAACAGTAAACGCCAAGTTTATAACTAATTTCGGATTAATAAATAATGACAAAATGATGTTATTTAAACTTTAAAAATCTTTGGAAACACGTATTTTTTGCCTTGAGATTTAATAATACTATACTATGCCTAAACTTGTTTGGCACTGTTAGGTGAACAAGCATCCGTATTTGGTAATCCTGTTGTAACAGTACGTGTTATCACACTACATAGCCGTTCTAGATTGTGTTATTGTATTACATTTAGTTATGAAGACTGTTATTTTGATGAGATTTCAGTTTGTTATCATTATTGAATTGAAATTCGCATAAAGTTAAGTTCTCTTTATTTGTTAGGTAGTAATGATTAGTGGAGACTGAGGAGTTAACTAATTATGAAAGTCATGCTACCAGAGTTGGAATTTCCTATTACGGTAATCTTACATGAAAGCTCCATGTGCTGGAACTCTGGGATGAGGTTACTGCAGAGTTACCTCTAATTGATATGAGTAAAAGATACCTTAATTTTTCATACAATGTTCATCCAAATTGAATCCCATTTTATTAAATCATCAACATGATTTGGATTTTCAGCCTTAATCTTATTACCTTAATTTCACATAACACATTAGGTGTCTATTTCAAACTGTAGGTCATTAGCCAACTTCAGTTTAAACAACAGGCCGGATGGTAATATTAAATTTTATCATGTCCCATCAAGTACCAGGTTAAGCCCTTGATCATATTCACAAGTACCAAGAGTGAAGAAGCTCTCTTAGCTGCTCTACAGCAAAACAGTAATATCATAATTTCACTGTTGTCTTTATCCAGTATCCACATTAGCATGTGGATTCTGTATTTACTCCTATCATTGATGCTAGAGTATCTTTTACGAAACTGAATTTGATCTTTCCGGTGAACCAAGAAATAATCTTCTTTTGAGGTTCATACGTATTGATGCCAAAGAAATAAAAGGCATGCTACTTCTTGGTCATTATGTTTACTAGACGAATTTGGCTAGGGAACTCTTATTGTATTCTGTTTTGTACACTGATCATGCCCCTATTTCCCTTTCTAGATGGTACCTGTACGTCTCCTTGGCAGAACTGTTGATCATTTTATCTCCTAAAGTTTTGTTACTCATTAAATGTGATTCTTGTTTCATCTAAAGAATTTTTTATTTCTTTAGGTGATACTAATCTCTTTAATGGATGTTCAGGTGTATATTGTTGTATAACGTGCACCTGCTTATGCTGACCATAGTAAAATACTAGAATCCTAATTTATGAAGTATTGAGCCTTTTGTATTATATTTATATGGGCGATCCAAATTTCTCGAGTTGCGCTTATAGCAAGTATACTATATTTCTGCCGTTTTAGGAATATTTGATATCTTTTATTTAGGATCCACTAGAGTCTATAGCTACATTGGATTTAGCTTATGTATATAAACTGCGTAGTTGCCTTTTGTTTCACTGTTGTGATCTCAGACGTCATAATATGCTTCAAGTTAGATTCAGTTGCAGCGAAACAGAAAGATAGTCTTACTTCATTCTCTAAGTTCTACTTACCTATTGTTGCATATTTTTCTAATTTATTTTAATTTTTGTGGGGGATTGGTGTTATTGATGTGAATAGAAGTAAAGACAAAGGTTACTATACCCTGTGAAAGATTTTTTTTGTGATGAGATTAGGAACATTATTAGTGGCTTACTTAACCACTCGTTTTCTTCTTTATGTGTATCTTCCATTCTCTTGACAAAACTTTTCTTCATAATCAAGCACAGCTGATGAACCGGACCAAATATACGAGGAGTTTCCAGATTTCTTGTAGAAGGTGCAATTAATTCCTGTTACAAAATGTTTTAATTGAGTTAACACTGGAATATTAACAGAACTATCAACTAACTTTGTGTATCTACTATCTATTGCACCAATATGATGTATCACTGCTTCACATGCAGGTGTGTTCTTGGAATCTGCACGTCTTCCTTGCATGTCTAGAGACAAATTGCTCTTACAAGTTGTTTATATAATCAAATAGGTATGTCTTTTTTTTTTCTGTATCATGTTTGGTTTCTCTTTAGCACTTACAAACACACCTAGAGAAGACACTATGAACCCATGTAGTTTCTCACGATCCCTTTGAAATACGTGAGTATGAAACCAAGCTACCAACTGATATTTAAATACGTGAGTGTCGATCAATTGTGCACGTTTTTTATTAGTTATGATATTAAAGGCTAGTTTTATTAGATATTAATCCCCAATGGAATATAAACTTTGAGAGATGATAACCGAAGTTAAACAGTAACAGACAGTCCCACATTAGCTTAGGGAAGACAGTTTAATATCTTATATGTGGGCCATTGGCCCACTCGATATTAATCTAATTTTTTAAGGGGAAAGGCCCACCACAATGGCTTGCTTTTGGGGTCTTTGAGTGTCGCCTTGGTGTTGCACTACTGCCTTGGCCTGGTGCACCCCTCCAAACCATAGTTAAAGTAGTCTCTATAAACGAGTAATTACTTCTGCTCATTTTTATCAACACTTCATTTCTAACTATTAGATTGAATATGATACGAATCCAAGCAGGCCACGTCCTAATCGGTTGGGGCTGTTTACCCGGTCATAGGGTCTTGATGGAAATCAGCCTAGTGGGGTTAGTGGGTGAGTTGGTCATCTAGTGTTTAGGAAGAAACTGCAGCTTAACTGCCCTTGTTCTTCCTATTTATATTTAATTCCTAGGATGTTTGTCTTGTCTTGTTTATTTTCAAATTTATCTAAGTATTGTTTGTACTGGAGATTTACCTTCTCGAAGTCGATGGATGCAGTCGATGGATGAGGGGCCGATTGGATGAGGGGCAGTCGATGAACTTTAAATAAACCATTAGAAACTTACTGTTTTGAAGAATTAATGGACAATTGATGGATGAGGGGCCGATTGGGGGTGACCGAACTTCGATGGATTGGAGACTCGAACTCGCCAAGCAGCCAAGCTGGGCAGTCGATGGAGAGGGGCCGATTGGGGGTCGCACCGTCGCAGCCAAGCAGCCAAGCAACCAAGCAGCGCGCGCCACTGGGGATGACTCGATGGAGAGCAGGAGAGGCCGATTGGGGGTGAGCGTGAGTCGATGGAGAGCAGGAGAGGCCGATTGGGATGGGCGGATGGGAGTAGGGGGGGGGGGAAATTAAGGGTTAGGGTTTTATTTGAGAAGAAGGGTAGTTTAGTAATTTCAAGTAGGGAAAAAATAAAAAACTGCTGGGAGGAGGACTCGAACTCGCGACCTCTCCCTGCCTGAGTCGCGCGCGCCAAGCCCAATTACCAGCGAACCAGGAAGTAGTTTTGTGTTCTATTACCAATTTTAATATACTAATGGGTTCACTCCTATAAATTATGGGTTCACTCAAAAATTCGGTATTATACGTAACACTACGGGTTCAAAAATCAATGGGGTCACTTGACCCCGGTCCGGAGAGGGTAGTTCCGCCCCTGGCGTCGATGCATTTGGAAGGCGACGCGTTGGATTTCTACTCCTGGCTTTCGGTCGATCAGTCTATAGCATTTGGGAGGAGTTGGTTCAGGCATTTACCAAAAACTTTGGATCTGCAGGATTCCAAAATCTAGATGAGCACCTGTGTAGCATCAAGCAAACAGGTTCGGTTCAAGAGTCGCAAAGAGGTCTGCTGGGGTTACCAATTGGCCCGACCACTGCCTCTTGGGAGTGTTTTTGATCGGGTTGAAGGAGGAACCGAAGTCTGGTGTCCGCATCCACAAACCTCGAACGGTCTATAATGCTATGAGTTTAGCATTAGAGTTCGAATCAAAGGTCGATTGTAACCAAACGGAGCAGATTTTGAAGCCGACTGCTGCTACTATTAACCAGCCCCTACAACACCTGCACCAGCAGTCACCACCACTCCAGTTCGCATTTCCGAGGCAGAGAAACAGGCTAGGTACATTAAAGGAGAGTGTTTCCTGTGTGGGGAAAAATATGGTCCGGGGCATAGGTGTAAAACCAGCTCCTTACAACTGTTGGAGGCTAGTGATCAGCGCATTCATGATCATGCAACAGATGTAGGGGATACCGGAGAGTTGGCTGAGATTAGCCTACATGCCATGATGCGCATGCCACATCACCCAACCTTGACCGTGTCGGGTTTGATCAATTCGTCTAAGGTATCAGTCCTAATAGATTGTGGCTCAACCCACAATTTTATTACCGACACCTTGGTTTCTCAGATTGGGTTACCCGCACAAGAGGTCGTTACATTTGGGGTAAGAATTGGGAACGGAGATGTTTCATCCGCTGCAATCAGATCTGCAGAGATGTCCTACTGCACATTGGTAGTCTGCAACTCACTCAAGATTTCTACCCTTTTCGTTAGGGGGAGCGGACGTGGTCCTTGGGATACAATGGTTGGCTACATTGAAAAAGCCAATTGGAGTGAAATGTTCTTAAAGTTTACGGTAAGAGGACAAGAGTATAAACTGCAGGGAATGACACCTGGAGTCTGAATTCAGCAGCTTTTCATCACCATTCTGCCGAGACATTTGAGGGCGATTCATTACAGTTCAGGTTGGTGGTCAAGTGAACGACTTGAGGTCAAGTCGCTTCTCAGGGGGGATGCATTGATACAAATCCAAGCAGGCCAGGTCCTAATCGGGTGGGGCTGTTTACCGGGTCAAAGGGTCTTCATGGAAATCAGCCTAGTGGGGTTAGTGGGTGAGCTGGTCATCTAGTGTTTCGGAAGAAACTGCAGCTTAACTGCCCTTGTTCTTCCTGTTTATGTTTAATTCCTAGGATGTTTGTCTTGTCTTGTTTATTTTCAAATTTATCCAAGTATGTTTGTACTGGAGATTTTCCCTTCTCGAGCCGGCTAGTGAATTTCACCTTTGTTTGCATCTTAGTTTTCTGGGTTCTATCAGAATATTTCACTTTTTCAGCAGTAAGCATAGGAATTTATGTATAAATTTTAATAAACTGCTCAAAACAAGGTTTTGCTCAAAACATGCGAAGCAAGCTAATGAGTGCTGAACAATCCATATTTAATAAAGTTACACCAAGATGAAATGATGCTAAGATGTCTTTTATGTGACCAAATGTGATCTCGATCTCTGATCAACCAAGAAATAATCTGCATTTGAGGTTCGAACCAATGCTAAAGACTTAAAAGGCATCCTACTTCTCGGTCATTATGTTTACGAGACGAATTTGGGAAGGGAATAGTTATCAAGAAATGTATAGTTCATACTTTGTTTACTGATCTATGTTCATTGGATCCTGTCTTGTACACTAATCATGCCCCTATTTCCATTTCTAGATGGTATCGGTCTCCTTGGTGGGACTACTGATCATTTATCTCGATGTATGCTCCCGTAAAGGTTTGTTACTCTTTAAATGTGATTCTTTATTTCATTTGAAGAACTTTTGATTTCTTTACATGATATGTTGAAATCTGTCAAGGATATTCTGAATGTGCAGAACCTATCTTCTTTATTCTTTTTGATCGCATGCCAATTTCTTTGATGGATATGCGGGTGTATATTGTTGTATAACCTGCACATACTCATGCTGACCATATGAACTTACCATGTATACTATATTTTGCGGTTATATGAATAATTAATATCTTGTCATTAGGATCCACTATTGCTAATATTAGGCCATTATGATCCACTATAACTCCATATTTTAAAATTTTAACTCCCAAGTTTGGTATGTACTTGTGGTGATTGGACCAGGTAATCTTTGCTCTTTGTTTAATGCTTGTTTTCAAGTTCCACTTAGTATCACTCACTAAACTAGAAGAAGTGCGTGGTGTTTAAAACGTTTCCTTCACTATGGTTTTGATCCTGCTGCTTTAGGGATGAAATACTTATTTTGTTGAAATCTTTTTCTGAGTCGGAAATTTCATGTTAACTATCTTCATTTTCTGGATTATATAAATATTTGACTGGTTTTTATGCGTTTGACGTAGTTGTTGATAATTTACATGCATGTTAAATGGAAGTTATGCTGCATATACATAATATGACTTTGTTAACAGCTTCAATATAACCGTATATGCTTTTATCTTGTAGAGCCTTTCTGCACTTTTGCATATCTATATGATATTGAACTAGTTTTTTTTCTGAAAGTCTCCTGGAGCATGCTAACTATTTAGTGGTAATCCTGCTGTTTTTAGACTTCTCTTCCGCTGTTATTGCTTTAGCTGGCAGGACATTAATCAATTCATGAGTTAAGAGTTGTGACCGGCTGCTTCATGCATCTCAGTGGATTTAGCTTATGTATATGAATTGGTTAGTTGCCCTTTTCCATTGCCGTGATTCCTCATGTCATACTATGCTTCAAGTTTGATTCAGTTGTAGTGAAACAGAATGATATTGTTACTCCGTCCTGTGACAACCCGAGTTTTCGGTTAATATTATTAAACTAACCTTCACCGCTTATCGCCAATTTAATCCATTTTACTATTATTTAAGAATAATAATAATAATAATAATAATAATAATAATAATAATAATAATAATAATAATAATAATAATAATAATAATATATATTAACAATATTAACAACATTAACAACTTAGAATTAAAATGCAGGGGGTAATTTTGTAACTTTTAAAAACCTGATTTAAAGCTTTCTGCATAAAATAATAATAGTACAAAACCCCAGGGACCAAATGTGTAAATTTTCTTTTCAAAACCCACCCCCCGTCCGTCACCCTTTCTTCACCGCCGGCCACCTCCGGCCATCTCTCCTGCGAGGGCCAAAACCCTCCAACAAACGCGGTTTTGATCCGAATAAAGTCCCCGACATATTTCCGTGGATGAATCGAACGTGGACCAACATCCAATTTAAAAATTGGTAGTGCAATTACCACTAAACCCGATCATCCACGATTTCGGCCGACCATCCACCATTATCGCGCACTATGCTGTAAATTAGTCGGAATAATCGCGTATATAAGACCATATATCAGTCCCTAATCGAATGCACCATTCAAACCCATCTGAAACACAACTAAACTTCTCGAATTAAACACTATTTCATCGCGACCTGCAACCTACACGAACACCACTCTCCGGCCTTCCTAACTAGCAATTAACAGAGGGTTTTTGATCCTTAGCATCATTAAAAACTTCCTGTTCAAGGAATTGAATTATAATCACTGATCGGGCATAAATCGAACATCAAGTAGTCGCGAACTGTTCATCGTGGGTTAATCATCAATCGACACCATTCTGGTAATTAAACACACCCACACGCTCGATTTTAAGTGGGGATTAAAAGCCCCATGAATGTTTTCGTAAACATAATCAAATCGAGGGTCAATTTGACCCAAATCAAATCTAGGGTTCATACGGGAATTGGGTTCGATTGTGTTTGTGTTTAAAGGATTTAAAACCCGGGTATTACCGCGGCCACGACCTTTGGTTCACCGGTTCCCTGCCATTATCCATCCGAGAGGTCCCGGGTTCGACCCCGGGCCACCTCATTTATTTTTTTAATAGCTTTCTAAGCATTTAAAAATTACGAAAAAATACCTAAAAATTATAAAATTATTTTATAAACGCTGTTTATTTTAAAATCACCAAATTAATTTACTGGAATTTATTTCCTAAAATATCTTAACATTTATTTTTTATTAATTTCAAAACAAATGATATAATCAAACTAACTTTATAGATTTAAATATTGTTTATTTTATTAAAACATTACATGTTCAATAATACAATTGTATTATGTTCTTAATTTAACTTATTACTTATCATTTGTTTCAAATAATAGATCATAAATCTTTTGATCCAATGATATTTTAAATATATATCCAACCTTTATATTTAAATTTTTTCTTTTAAGATAATTAAATGAATAGTCTTTTTAATTGAATCAAAACATAAATGATTACGTTAAAAAACTTATTACTTATAAACAAACAAACAAACAAACAAACCCAGTATATCCCACTCAAGAGCAGGGTCTGGGGAGGGTAGGTGTAGGCGAGTCTTTCCTCTATCTTGTTAGGTAGAGAGACCGCTTCCAATGAGACCCCCGACTCGATAGCAAAAGCCATACTGGTAGCAAGACAAATAACCAAAAAATAACCAAAAAATAACCAAAACAAGATTCAGATACTGAACAAAATAACCAAAAAAATGAAAAACACTGACCATCCGCAAGCGAGATGTACAATCCAATCATCTTCAGTTGCATCTAAGCCTACGGTGGGAAATATAACATTCCTCCACACTTTTGGGCATCCTGAAAATAACAAATGATGACAAACGCAATAAATCAAGGATGCATAAACACAGAACGTAAGGATGGACAGATACTGACAACCCACACGCAAGCAGAACCATCTAATCATCTTCAGTTGCATCTAAGCCTATGGTGGGAAAATATAACATTTTTTTACCATAGTACTAACAACCAACAAAAATGGATGAAAAGGATAGCCAATTTTTCCTTCCAGCTGTACTGCAGAGAGTTCCATAAGCTGGCAGGAAACGATTACAAAACAACAATATAATGGCAATCCACTTGCAGCTTTTCAAGGACCCATTAGCATCTAGCAGTGATAAGAAATAACATAGGGACAAGGAGAGCACAACCAATCATGTTAAATGTAAATAAGAAAATAAACATAAGAACTAAAGAAAAACCAGCTACTTATGAACATATGATGAGTGGACAGGGTTTTAGGCACCAACAATCCTACAAAAAAGAACATAGCCTGGTCATACGCTATTTCCACACAATAAATTTTGAAGTGACAGAAGTATAGAGAAAAGCTGCAAGAAAGAAGAAAGAGAGTGCGACAGTCAACCAACAAGAACAACATCCCAATCTTTTATCATCTCTGTCCATTGCCCAAAGCCTTCCAAAATTAGGTCACTCTACGCGTCTCAAACACATGCAAAGAAGATGGCAGAAGCAACAGTAGTGGGCAGCCCACTCAACAAAGAAAGAAATGAAATCAGATAATATAGAAGACCCAAAACAAAGTAAAGGTGAAAATCACATCAGATAATATGCCCCCAAGGTAAGATGATTATACAAAACAGAAAATTTAGAATTTCACACACCTTATCGCCTGATTCTCAGCCATGGTGCATAGCTCTGTAACATAAATACCATCAATGACGGTAGGAATATAAGAAAAACCTTATCAACTAGGGTGAAAGTAAAAAATATGAATGGAAGCTGCTATGCCTAAAAGAAAGCTGAAGGTATTATATTTTATGACCCCAGATAGAAATGATGATCTACTCTGCAACCTACCACCAACAATCAAAGCATAATCCTCCCTCATACATAATCTGGAAATCATCATAGTTTATGGAAGGAGAAATCTACAACTATTCATGATCTGACCAAAAGAATCTACAGCTGTTCATTCATCACTCAACACCCTCCGTGGGCCATGTGCGGCTCATTACACCACCAACTCTTCTCGCTTGATGATAAGTATTTTCATTGATCTTCCCTTTTTAAAATTTACGGGAAAAAAATGTCCGACTGGATTAAAGCAACAAACCGAGAGGAAGTAGAGCAAATGTCCAAGTGAAGCACAAGTTACGCAAAGTCACAGACCTATCAGCAAATAAGAAAGACAAAAAAACTTTTATCATGCAAAATGAAGAAAACCAATAATACAAAAAAGAACACAAAGATGGGAGATGGTCATTAGTGCAAAAGTTTTATCATGCAAAAATGAAGAAAACGAATAATAAAAAAAGAAAACAAAGACGGGAGATGGCCATCAATGCAACAGACATACAAACAACATTTGATGATTTTAACTTAGGGATGTAGAAATAAATTTGGTGACATCAAATGAAGAACAAAAGGAGAGGGTTTTAGGACAAGTAAAAACACCGGTCATGATGCATAGGTCCAATTATATGTTGATCTTTCTGCAAAATACAAACATAGTACCATTAACTCCAATTGAATGACAAAAAACAATAAAGCCGCCATAAAAACAATCATAAAAAACTTATTACTTATAAAAACCCCAAATACTTATCGAAACCCTAGTTCGCGTATAATCGTTAAACCTTATTAATAACATAAATCTAAAATGTATATATACATGTTTAGGTACCTCGTGAAGGCGTTCGTTGGAACGACGATTATCATCCTATTTAATCATCTTATATACATACTTACACGCCAAGTGAGTTTACAGCCCCACTTTTACTTATATACTCTTTTGGGGGAGAGAAACATGCTGTTTTCATAAACGTTACATTACATTGGATTTTTGTAATACTGCATATACTTGATACTATGGTGTTATACTTTGCCCTTCGGACCGTTAATATGGACTTAGCGAGATGATTGTTAGTAGTACTACTGGGATTGACATACCCCACCCGGGCTAGTCGCGCTAGCATAACGTTCGTCAAACGGATGAACGGTTAGCTTAATTACAAGTGTTGTGGTGTGTGATCCACAGTCGGGCCTGCTTTATTATTGATTACATGTCAGCTCGGTCGCGACTTCATACTGTGACAACCCGGAAATTTTCATGATTTAATAAAAATTTTTATGTGAATTTATAGTTTATTTTTATATTTTTATTATTATTTAATGATAATGATAATAAAAATAATAACAATAATAATAATAATATTATTATTAAAAATAATAATGTAAATAATAATAATAATAATAATAATAGTAATTTATAAAAGTTTATTTATTTATCTATTTATTTATTTATTTTTGAAAATAAGTTCAGGGGGTGATTGGTAATTCTTGAAACTTGAAATTGAAACTATTTTACATAAAATAATAAACTGGAAACCACAGGGACCAAATGTGTAATTTTCGAAAACCCAACCCCCCATCCCGTTCCCTTTGATTTTCCGGCCACCGTCGCCGGCGGTTCTCCGGCGTCCCCAAAACACCCTCAAAACTCAATTATAAATTGCGAAACCAGTCCCAATCGACTCGTAAACAAGATTCGAACATATCTCCTCTCTTAATTTGATTAATGGAATGACCTAACTTTACCTAACCCACTTCGACCCATTTTCGGCCGACCACGCACCGATCGAGCATTAAAACTAAAAATAATCAAAGTAATCGCACATTCATTATCCATTTGTCGTTTCTAAACTACCACTACAATCAATTTGGTATAAATCAAGCTCTAACACCCCTGTCGATTAACACCTCTGTCATCGACCTGCAACACAGTCAAATTCTACCTTCTGAGTTCTATTCCACAAAATTAACATAGGGTTTTTCATCATTAGAACAATTAGAAACTTCTTGTAGAAAGAATTTTATTATCATCAACGTTTGTCACTGGAATCAATCTCTGTATAAGTCGCGGCTGTTCATCGAGGTGTTCATCATCAATTCGAAACCATTCGGGTAAGTTAAACATATGTACATGCACGAAATCACATGGGGAATCAAAGCCCCATGTTTATTTCAGTAAACATTGGTGATTCGATGTTCAATTTGATACCAATCGAATTAGGGTTCTTGGTTGATTTGGGGGTATTTGGAAACAGAGGTTAAAAGAAATTGGAACGGGGTTTAAACGCGGGTGAGTCCCTTGGCTCACTGGTTTGTTGCGTGTGTGGTTTAGTTGGAGGTCACGGGTTCGAACCCGGCCCCCAACATAATTTTTTAAAAAGCCTTTTTGAGACTTTTAAAAATACAGAAAAATTCTGAAAATTATAAAAATAATTTTATAAACTTTATTTATTTTAGAAATTAAATAATTATTTTCTGGAAATTTACTTCTTTAAAACCTTATTTATTTATTTATTTAAATAAATAAAAACATATGTAATAAATTGTAATTTTATAAAAAAATAGATTTTTAATAATAATTTAAATCATTGAATCATTAATGAACGCCATATTATTTTAAATCATAATAATTGTTTAAAAACCTTATTTATTTATCTGAATAAATATTACATGTGTTATAAATTATTAACCATATAAAATGGATTTTTAATAATAATTTAGACCATCACATTATTAATGAACAATATATTATATATGGACAAATCCTAATAATATAAATACAAATTAGATTTATAAATTTAAATATTTATAAAATCTTACAACATCAAATATAAACTTACATGTTTAAATAACGTTTACAATTTATTTAGATATAATAATATGTTAAATCATTATAAATCTTGAATTATTAAAGAATTAACAACAATAATTAAATGATTTAACGTTTATAACAAATCCTCGAAAAACCAAACCCTATACCAATTGAACACCAGATTATGAATTTGTATTTAAATTACTTATGTGAATTATAATTCCTTAGGAGGAATTTACTAGCTTATCAACATCACACGAGAACCGAGGTGAGTTCAGGCCCCACTATTTTAAAACTCTTTTGGGGGAGATAGCATACTGGTAATGTTACAAACGTTTTCATTATATATTAAGATGTGTATGATATTAATATAGTGCTGTTTATCATTATAAAAGTCCTCACACTTTCGAATTGTTAATATTGGATAGCGGGGAAAGTTGGGTAGTACTACTGGGTGTGACGAGCCCCACCTGTGTGACTCGAGGTTAGTCGGGTGCAATTTGTCCTATGAACATTAGTCACGATATGACATCGTGGCTGGAGGCAAACATAACACAGTCAGCTTCAATGTCGAAATCACTATTTAATATCGTTTGGGAATGGGCTAGCTAGCCATTACAATGCACATGCTTAAATATACGCTATTGTTAAACTGTGACGTTTAACTGTAAACTCTTGAACTGATCAACCGTTGGGTTGATACACGCTATTGTTAAACTGTGACGTTTAACTGTAAACTCTTGAACTGATCAACCATTGGGTTGATACACACTATTGGTAAACTGTTATGTTATACGCAAACTCTTGAAACACATCAACCATTGGGTTGATGACACTTTGTTAAACTGTTATGATTAAACGCAAACTCTTGAACTTACCAACCATTGGGTTGATATACACTTTTGTTAAACTATTATGTTTAAACGCAAACTCTTGAACTCACCAACCGTGTGTTGACTTTTAGTATGCTATTCTCAGGTCATTAAATCTGGATTGCTGTTAGGAGCACTACACGGGTCAAGCATGCATCCTAACGCTTAAACAATGATATATATATATATGTTTATCTTTATATATTTTGGGTTTGTTTTATTTGTTTAAACGCTTCCGCATGAATTATAAAGTTTAAACTTTGGTTTGTTATGTTAAACGTTGCATATAGAGTCGTTCCGAGTAACTATTGACTGTGATCCTGGTTTGTTCACACGCCTCGCGGTAGAACTCCGCACGTGGATTTTGAGGGTGTGACATATACACATAGGGATCATTATGGATTAGCTACCCATTGTATGCTTTGATTACAAAATCCGGGAATTTCAATACTGATACTTACTGTTTTCTGATAAACCTGTGAACTCACCAGTCTTGTACTGAGATTTTGCATGTTTTCTCTCAGGGCATTGATATGACACGTTTAGGAGCACAGCATCTACCGCATGTCATTCGCATTCATCACAAACTGTTTTCAAGATTTAATTTGCATTTACTTTACATAAATTGGATTGGACGCGTGTTTGCGTGTTTCAAAACTATTGTTAAATGTTTTACTGTATTCGCTTCCGCAATACTTAAACATAATTGGTTTGTTTTTCATTATTAAGCAATCTATATGTTTTGTAATTATCGAGTCGTTTGGTGTAACTGATGCTTATCTGAGATCCTGGTTATGTCACACGCCTGACGGTAAAACCCCGTTAGCGGATTTTGAGGGTGTGACACGTCCTCTAAGTACAATTAGCTTTTTATTGCAAGTTTTTCTGATTTATTGTAATGTTTGCAGCTAATTGATGTTATTGATGTAAATGGAAGTAAAGACAAAGGTTACTAGACAACCGTGAAAGATGTTTTTTATGACGAGGTTATGAACATTATTAGTGGCTTAATTAACCACCGGTCTTTCTTCTTTATGTATATGTTCTATTCTCTTGACGTAACTTTTCTTTATAATAAAGTACAGCCGGATGAACCGGGCCAAAATATACGAGTTTCCAGACTTTTTGGAGAAGGTGCTATTAGTTCCTTTTACAAATTGTTTTAATCGAGTCAACACTAGAACTTGAACAAAATTATTAAGTAAATTTCTGTATCTATTGCACTGTTATGATTATATCACTACTTCACATGCAGGTGTGTTTTTTCGACGTCTTCCTTACACATCTAGAGATAAATTGCTTCTTCAAGTTCTTATATAAATCAAATAGGTATGTTTTGTTTTCTCTTGTACAATGTTTGGTTTTCTCTATCACTTACAAACAGACCTAGAGAATACAATACGAACCCCATGTAGTTTCTGACAGTTCCTTTGAATAAGTGAGTATGGAACCAACCAAGACAAGTTAGAATCATGAGCAGGCTGTCAGTTTAAGTTAAACATATCTGGAATTAGTCATGTCGATAAGGGGTTCCTAGAAAATCAAAGCACAAAAACTATAACACACTGTTGAGTTTGAAACAGTAAGTTTCAGGAAGACTTGGAGTGGTGATTAAGTGTAGATCGATTGATGGACACTTTTGATCTTGGGCGTTAATAAGACATTAATCAGCATTAGTTTATAAGGCTAGTTTTATTAGATATTATTTCTCATTAGCTATGGAATATAAACTTGGAGAGATGACAACCGAAATGAAACAGAACTGACAAAACACGCAGGGGCGGAGCTTGAACATTATCGTAGGGGGGGCGGGGGCGAAATTAATATTTTTTAGGGGGGGCGAACTCGATATTTATATAAAAATTTACACTACCGGGTTAAAAATTTACACTACCGGGCTAAAATTTAACACTACCGACAAAAAAAAGAGCCCCCCCCCCCCCCCCCCCCCGGTCTCCACTAAGCTTGGCCCTTGGTAACACGTTGGCTCAGTGAAGAGTACAAAGAGGAAGGGCCTGCCTACATTAGGTGAGCTTCAGGAAGGGGGCAAGCTTACCTTTCTGGCCTTTTGGCTCAGATCAAGTGTAGTATCTATTCTTATTAGTTTAATATCTTTCTCGGCCATCCGCCCACTCGATAGTAATCTAATTTTTTAATGGGAAATGCCCACCACTTTAGCTTGCTATTGGGGTCTTTAAGTGTCACCTTGGTGTTGCACTACTGCCTTGGCCTGTCGCACCCCTCCAAGCCGTAGTTAAAGTTATGTTCTTTAATGAATACTTACTTTTGCTCTTTTTTCAACACTTCATTTAGCACTATTAAATCTATGTTTCACTCTTTCAGCAGTAAGCATGGGTATCTGTATATAGATTTTTAATAAACCCGCTTGAAACAAGGTTTTGTATTTGAGTGGACTGCGATCTTTTGAACTGTGTTGTAAACTGTTATAATTTGGGTTGAGTGGAATATTGTTTCTAAAATGTTGAAAGTGAAGATATCTCTTCAGGCTCTTACTTTCTCTTAGTGTTTCCAGATAGGATATTTGTTGTGCGTTTTTATAGATAGGGTAGGTGAATGCAACTTGGAGGAACTTCTAGACTTGGAGAGTTAAAAAAAGGCTTGGTTCATTGAATTCCTGAACGGGTCGCTGTACTATGTAAGTAAAATAGATCTTATACAAGATAAGAAGTCCAGCCTGTTGCAAGCTGCTTCCTTTAAGCATGCCCTGTTTGTGAGTGTTTTTCTTTGATGCTAAATTAGAACACTTGTAATCTGTTTCTAGTTCTTCGATGAGGACGATGATGTTAAACGGTTCTACTAACTCGATGCAAAGACACGAGAATTGGACAGCCTTTTAGGAGATTTGTATCGAAAAGTTGTAGGTACTAAGAAGAAGCAGTCACTTATATGAAGAAACTCTCTTTCTACACACAAAGTATGTAACTCTTGGTATTGAGTTTACTTTTTCCTAACGATCTCATTGGTGTAATTTGAGTTTTCATGCTCATATATATATACCAGTTTTTAGTTACTTTTTCTATGCACCCTATCCTTTCCAAGACATGGGAGTTGGTCTCATATTCTTGAGTTCTAAATGCATCTTCTGTAGAGAATTAATTTTGTAGCAGAACTTGAGTTGTACATTCGTACTGTTTCCTCTATGTTGCAGCAAGGTGGCTATAACTTTAACCATTTATCATCATGGAATTAGGGATGCTTAATGGAGGTTCCTTTTGGTCAAAAAGGAGATGTAGCAGTGTGAAGGTGAATGAGGACCCACAAGATCAAGCTTCATGTATGAACATGGACTAAACATGAAGAGGTGTTATTACAAAGAGATTTTCAAAAAGGTTTGTGATAATGGGTATGGTAACTCTTATGTTATGAGAGTTGAAAGGTAAGTATTAAATTACTAAAGATGAATATATCTAGAAATTCTATATGGTAGATTTATTTTTGTTGATATTTACTATTATTACACATGAATAAGTTTCAGAATATGATGTTAAAGATAATTTAAAGAGGAATGGAGTTTGAGTTCCATAAGATGACAAAATGAGTTTGGCTATTCATTCGGAGAGGATGAAGTTTAAGGTGTACGTGTGGTGGACGCATATGTTGTCAATATAACCACTTTAAAACTAATTAGTGTAGAAAAACCATGTTGATGGTTACATTGTTACTTTATTTCTAATGTATCTAGTGAATAAATAAACTGTAAAGCTAGTTTAATAGGAATTTGATCGAATAGAACAAAAGTCATAAAGTTTATAAGACTTTTTATAAACTTTCATAACATGTTACGATAAAAAAATTATTATTATAATAATGTTATATGTAGTTTGTTTTTTAGAAAATTCAAAATAATTTAACAAAAATTATTTTCAAATGAACCTAACCTGATCAAACTTGCTTTTAAGAATTTACTGGTTTGATCTGAACATATATTTTTACGTAGTTGAAGTCTAGTGTCTAAGATGTATGGTAAGGACTTGATCTCATTTGGCATAAGAAACTATGATTTCCGTCTATTAAATAATAATTATACGAAATAATAATTATACGAAGTAAACTCAATAATGAAAGACATTGGAATAATTATATAGCATACGAACACAAATAAAACAACCTAGACAAATCTCACTGTGGAAACAGTGGATGTTTCACCTTAATATCACACATTCGTTTTAAGCGCATTGGTTATGAATGAAATAAGAACTCAACTCATTAAGTTAGTTTTGGTGAAAGTATTTCTGGTTATATGAACTTGAGGTCGCAATTTGAACAAATAAAAACAATTTTCTGAACTAATTAAGTGTAAAGTTGATAACATTGGTTCATACATGAAGACAAACATTTTATACAAATAAACAACCTTTGTAAATGAAACATTATTTTTCCACATTTTGCTTATTCACTATTTGACGCTTATGTCCGATTCAGATGGAATGGTATTTGCCATTAGCTTTTTGCAAATGATGTATGCTTTTCAAAGTTCTAAAATGATCGGGGCTCTTGAACTATTTGTGTTGGCACTTGGCCTAGAATTCGACGGGTATGTATGTAAAGTTCCTAATTATGTACCAATCTTTTTGATCATGGCCCTAAGAACATCTCATGTTTCTACAATGTTATTGATCAAAAGGTGAGTTGGGTAGGGTGCGGCAACAGAGCAACCCATGTGTTTATATAGTGGTGTACAAATCGTTTTAAGGGCTCGGGTTTCAAGACAAATCGGTTTGGTCAAAGATGGTAAAAACCGGTTCGGGTTCTGAACCAGTTTTGTAGTCATTAAATATACGGTTAAGTACCAATGGACTCGTGGGATTATTTATAAACTCTCGATAAGTAAATTTTTTCGATTTTAAAATATGAAGCGTTTCAGTTGTTTTTTCAATAGTAGACCAACTTCATGGATTAAACGGTATAACCTAACCACCGTTCATGAGAATATCATGAAACATTATTAGGCTATCTTTTTGTTCGATGACCTTTTTGTAACAATAAACCATCCGGTGCATCCATGGACGTAACTATAGAGGTCTAAATGTCTATTAACCAACCATCAATCCCCACTTTCTATTTATATACAGTCGTTTTTTATATAATTTGACATTCTAAATTTCATATAATTATATATTGTGACTCATAGTTTGTTATTAAACGCGTATATTATAAAGCATAAAAGGACTTTGCATAACAACTATTAACAATTAGTAAACACGCCTCTTATACAATTACATCAAATAATCATATTCCAAATTTTCAAATAATGCCTTTAACAATGTAAGCCTAATTATTGATCGCCCAAAAAGAGGTCAGATGGTTATAATAGAATAAACAACTGAATGTTAGTTTAGCGTTATACCATCATGAGTAGAAGCAACTAAATCATATCGTGAAACATCATGAGATTAATGATTTCAGTAGCTACCAGTCATAATTACATATATTCATTGGGTTTAAGATTGGTAAATGAAGAATTCAAAACTAAAAATAAATAAAAGAAAGTAAAAAAATAATAAAAGAAAGAAAAAACTAAAAGTAAGAAAACCCACAAGGAACAAGGAAAAAGAAAAAAAAGAAGATGAAGGGCCGGGACTCGATTATTCCAATATTTTGTTATAAGTT